>CP135572.1:2012988-2077950 GCA_032401905.1 Swietenia macrophylla
TAATAAAATATTTAGTTAAGAATAAAATTCATACTTTAAAATTTTTATTAGGATAAATATTTTCATTAATAATTTTTATACATTCAATTTTTTAATAAGTTAAATTTATATTAAAAATAAAAAAATAATATTTTTAACAAATAAGATAATTTTGTATTTTTAATAAATTTTATTATATTTAAGGGAGGTATCTGTAATTTTTATATATAGCTTTATTTATTTATTATTTTAATAAATTTTAAAAATATATGTTAATTAATTACTTACGCGCACATAGGTACTAGAAGTGATTGACTATTTCAACTAAATATTACATAATATACAGAAAAAGTGTAGTTGATTATTTGAAGATGGCAGCATTGATGATGTTAAAATTCCTCCAAGCACTAACACCAGTTCTCTTGCAGCAGTGCTTTATTAAGTGGCAAAAATTAACAGTGTGATAAAAGGTGGAAATCAACAACGTGAAACTCAAATGATAACAATTTCTTGCACGTTAAACACTGAAGAAAAAGAAAAATTCACAAAGAGAATGATGAATATGCCACTATTATTTGTTGGAATAATTTTATTGTTATTCTTTAATTGTGAATTTACTTGGGAAAATGCATAATGCAACCCACTTTAGATTAATTAGCATGTTGAAACATAAACACTGTACGAGATTATTAATTGCATGTGAAGAAAAGAAAGCTTTAGTTAGATAGTTTACTAGTTAAGTGATAAAATGATGACGAAAATCATCAACTGGTGTTAGTGTAAATGATTATATTCGAGTTGTCACAAGCACCGAACATTCACTGCTGGAACACATGGCTTATGGCAACTTGCATTTACTGTGTGCAAGAGATAGAAATACTTGTTCAAACCCACCTTTTTAGTGTAATGGTTTTGGATTTTCAAACAATAATTTTTCAAAGACTTATGAACAGTGTGTGTGTGTATGTATGTATTAATAATATTCAATGTCAAATGATAACATACGTTATCGTTTGTTACAAAAAGATATTAAATATTTTTGTTATTGGTTAATTAGTGCATCATATTGCATGTTATTAAATAAATAAATATTATTCAAGTATGTAGTAACATAATAATTTTTGAATATAAACTAAGTCTTGCTCTAATATTATTGTATGCCAAATTAAACTTCAAGACCTCTTGAATTACTCTATAAATAATGTAACTAAGAAGACAGCACAGTATTTAAGAAATTAGTTGTACAAAAAACAAGTTGTGTGACAGAACCCAGGCTAGATGCCCACATTTTGGTGGCATTTAAGACCTGAATCCCCGGCCTGAAAATCCCCAAGTCATGAAATTAATAATGAAGAAACTTTATGCAATACTTCCTACTAATGTAATAGATAATACCCAAAAATAAATAATTGAAAAGCTGAAAAAGAGATGTGAAAGCATGACTTTGGTTTAGTTTTAATGAACCTGCAGAGCACTAAAAGAGAAGAAGAGGTCATGGGATCTCTAAATTGATTCCAGAATTAAAGGCAGAAAGATTTTAGGGTTCATGTTACTCGAAGTAAAGTTCATTTATATCACATGGGAAACTTCCACGTGCTACACAATCCGAGAGTTTAATTGATTGATTACCCCTATACATCTTTTATTTTAATTAAAGATAATGATTTTTATGTTTCCAATGTGTATACAGTTATTAATTAATTACATTATTGTAATTACAAAATGGTATAAATGTAGAGTAATAAAGGGATCATGGTATTTCCCTCCAAAAATTAAGGTTATATTATCAAGGGAAGAAGAAGAAGCTTCTATCTGTTGATTTATTATGCTTATATTTATTATTAATTGATGCTTATTTTTTAGCCTCTACGCATCTACCAATACTTTCTTTGCTAAGCCTTTAGAATACCCATTTGTGGTTTGTTGTGAGAAACAAAGGTAACGAATGAGTAATTAAATTACTGGAAATTAATCTGCCCTTTCGTCTATTGACCGTTAACTTGTTCATCAACAATTGTAAAAGAATTCTCTCTTAAAGATTGGAGTCAATCACCCGTAGGGGAGACTTTGTTAAACTAAATTAGAAAGATTGTTACTTAATTAATTAATTAATTATTAACTGAGACTATGGAATCCCAGTTTGACCTTGTTTATATAATGCAAGACGTGGCAATTAGAATTTGATAATCAAAGACAAAATAACAGGTGGCATTTTACATCCAAGCCGTCCGCGTAGATGATTTCGACGGCCGTGATCGACGTAACCGGCGAGTGTGCCGGTGGACGGCTGACATCGAGCGATGTACGATGCTTAGGCAAGTGCCCCCCGTGCTGATGCGCGTTGTCACAGGTAGGACTAAGGACGATAAGTATGTATTAATTAAATTAGAATTGGCACACCGAATTTTGATTACTTTAATTAAATGAAGCAGGCCATCGTCAGCGTCGAGAAAGGATTGGCATTTTAATGAGGATACTATAAAATTAATGATTTTAATTATTAATATAATAAGCGAGTAAATTAATTTGATTTAATTATTGGCCTGCAACTCACATGGCAGCAGCTTGGTGGCGAAGATGACAAAAAATGGTGTGTAGAATGTATATAGTAATGGGCAGAGAATCCCAGTTGAATTTGTTCTCTTGTGGGTTTGTCATGCAGGAACGTGGGGCAAGTGTTGTCTGTAACCAATCAAAATTTTTGTTTACAAAAAACAAGGAAAACAAGTTAGCTAATTCTAGGGTTTGTTGTTGATCTTGATGACGGAGAGAGAGGGAGGGAGAGAGAGAGAGATATATGCATGGACCACGAAAATCCCAGTTAAGAAAAACCCTAAGAGATTGGTTCGTGCGATCGAAAGAGACAAAAGGTTTAATTATAATATGGACAGCCAAGAACCCCAAGTTGGTGAATTATTTTTTATTTTATAAATTAATTTGCTGATAATTGAATTACCAGTAGCTGACATTTTGAACCATTCATATTTCTTCAGCTTTCCGGGTCATGTGGGGAATTTATTAGGGCTTCATTTGCAAGAGAAAGTGGTGCATCATAAATATGTTGCACAGACGAAATAAACAAAGTGTAAGCTGCTAGAGTGGCAACAGAAGGAAAGTTGTAAAATAGTGAGAGGATATAGTTGGCAACCATGGTCTCGATTTGAACAAGTCTAAAGCCAGGAGCATTTTTAAGAGAGAGAGAGAGAGAGAGAGGCGCGCTTTGGGAGAGAGAAAGAGAGAGGTTTGTTTTGGCTATGGTAGATTCCGAAAATGTCTCATCAAACATGAGAGGTCGGTGATTATCTCGATGATCATTGGCCCATTGAAAACTTGATTTCTTCGTCAAAAAATTAATACTTTCAAACCAATAAAGGGCAAAGCATTATTAACATATCTTCTTTTATTTTATATGTGGGTTTTGACTCTAAATATAATTAATAAATAAAGAGAGATGGAGAGAGAGAGAGAGAGAGGCTTTTGGGCAGGGGAAATTGAAGAAACTCGAAATCAGAAAGCTAGCAAACAAAATGTCTAATCAAATCAAATCAAAGCCATGACTTTATCTAATGTAGCACCTGACTTTATCTAATGTAGCACCTTTGATGATCGAGCACCATCTTTTCTTGATTGATGAATTGAACAGACCAGAATAGGTCAGGATTTCAAAGCAAAAAGCTCCCCCGACTTTAAGACAAAAACAAAAGGCATACATGTTATGTTATATAATTTGACCTTTATCTAACCTTTCAACTTTACAAAAGAACAAAACTGAAATCCTTAAAAATCCAATTAGTTTATTAATTTAATCAGTCTTCTTCTAAAAGATCATCTTAAAATTTGCCCTTAATCATCCCAACATAATTTGCTAATCCCTAGTTTAATCCTTAGATTATTTGTATTTTTGTCCATGTTCAAAGTCATAACTTATATATATGACTTTGCTTACATACTTGCATACAAAATATACAGCTTTATCATGATATGACCTCTCAAATTAAAGCTCAAAAATAAAATAAAAAGTAAAGAAAATATAATAATATTCATTGATCAATAAATACATCATTGGAATAGGTTGGAAGAACAGTGTAGTGGGAAATAAAGTAGATTCTGGAATGAATGAAGGAATGAAGGGCAATGCCAAGACCCTATTGCTTCGGCCAGAGCTGCCCAGAAGCCAACCCCATATATTGACTATCGAAGAATTTCCTTCATCTATCTTAAATATGATCACATATACTTGTGGGATGAGAAATCGTTTTGTTTTGTCGTTAATTGTACTTGGCCGTCGTTTTGTTTCACTGTTATTAATTTTCAATACAAACCAAATAATTCTTTTTCGAAAATTGGTATATGTAGATGAAACACCATGAAAAGCTCTCTAAATTTAAATAATTTTATTATACTAAATTTTTATCTATTAGATTAATAATTTTAATGGTTAAAATTATATTTAATCTATATAATTAATATATTATATTTAATATACATAGAAAATACACCCTCAACTATTTAAATAGAATCAATTTAATGATATATAAATAGTTTAAGAATTTGTATAAAATATTGAACCTCTTGATCTTTTCCTGGTCTATAAAACAATTAATAATGAACATAATCCATTAGTCGATCAAAGCATTAGACACCTTTGTATACAGACATAACATTAACTAGCAAGAATTTACTATTTTGATTTCTCTTATTCCCCAAATTTATTATATAATTCTCTCACACAACTACCTACAAATTACACACATGGAGAGAAAATTTTGAAATGCATGTAATTCCTAAAATCTCTAGGCAAATCTTACTTTCCAATTTCACATCCTTTTTCCTCCCTTCTCAAGATACTAATTTCCTATAAACACTGATGTAAATTGGAAATATTCCTATTTATTTCTGGTTAACTTGAATTGTAAGTATACATCAAGAGCTTGACGTCCTACAACTCTATATGCTTACTTTTCTCTTTCAGAATCCTAAAGAAACAATGGCTTCGCTTTTCTGGACTCTGGTGTTTTCAAACATTCATGAATTGGACAGGCAAAGGTACTTCTGTCTTATTTACTTTCATATGTATCCTTATATAGAGTCGCAGTTTATACGAATGATAGTAAGAAAAGAATCTGGTTTTTGGTGCATTTGGGTTAAGAAATTTATGATCGTTGCTTTATGATATTCTTTCTAAGTGTACAAATGTCTATTCAATAATATAAATGGCTTAAAAAACACTTGAAGTGATTTTTATGCTACTTTTTTTTTTGTTCTTTCAATAGCCCAAATTGAAAATCAATCTTTGAACCAAAAAATTTTAAAAAAAATGTAGAGTCTACTAGTGTTTGTCTATGATCAACACATGTTTTGAAAATGAAAATGATTCACAGAAATGTGGAATCAGAAGTGAAATTTCATAATGCATAAATGTTGTGAATATTTCCTTTGGTGGGAATGCGGTGGTGCTGCTGCATTTTTGTGTCCCTGTGTATCTTTGCCTGGTTGGGTTTGAATAATGTACAAAATAATTTGTAACAAAGTGCATCACATTGGGAGGTGAGCAGGCAAGTGCAAAGAAACGGGGTCATAATCGAAACGTTTTAAACTACGAAACGTATTCCGAAAAATGCGGCCGCTTGCCGCCTCTTTACTTTCCTATTACTTTGTTTTTATGGAAGAAATGACCTTCTGCCAAAAGTCTTTTTTTACTCTTTGGGTTTGAGTCTTCGCTTTGATGAGACACGGAAATTAAGAGAGAACAACTAAAACTTACCATTAAATTACTCGTAAACAGTTGTAGATGTTTGACCCTTTGATGTTATTTGTTTATGTTTATGATTAATCAATTAATTAAGCAGCTTAAGATCCCATTAATTAATCTTCAAATCTAGTTGCGTATGGAGTAGAGCTGTTTTGTATGAAAAGTCAGCGACTCTCTCTCTCTCTCTCTCTCTCTCAAAAACCATTATCTTTTGTTTGTTATTGAGAACTAACAACAGCAGCAGCAACAAAATCAGCTTGTTTCAACCTTCAAAAACCTGTTTCTTTGTTTTCTTGCTTCCTCATAACCACAACCCAACTTCCCAGAAGAATTTTGTCTACAGATTTCCATGTTTTTTTTTATTGTAGCCTTGCTCTACGCATATGCTGCACAAAAACACAAGCTAACAAACTACTAGCTAGGGTCTTCTTGTTGTTCTTGTCTAGATGAAACCGCCTGTTATTATTCTCTCTTACAGCTTCTTCTTCTTCCTGTTCTTTCTTCACTAGTATGTGCAGTTTTTTTGGAGTAGAAATGGACAATTATCGAGGTGATTTGACTGATATAGTTCGAGCCAGCGGTGGTCAGATGGGTTGTAATTCTAATTCTAATTCAGCTTCTGCCTCTGATGCTCACCCTTCTCCAACCTGGCAATTCCCTTCTTCCGATCCATTGAATTTTTCTTCCTCTATTCACGATGATCATAGAGATAATTTTTTCGGTGATCCGTTCTCTAACATGCGAGATCCGCTTCTTCACGAGTTGAACATGTCTGGCTCAAGCTATTACAATCCACAAATTTCTACAGATTTTATCAGCACAAGCGTCAATGAAACTGCAGCAGTAAATAGTTTCTATGGAGATAACGCTAGTAATATTCTTGCTCATCAAAGAGTTTTCGAAGATGATTTGAAGAGTCCTTGCAACATATTTTCACGGATTCAGATCTCATCACAAAGTCCTAAGCTCCAGCCCGTATCGCCATGTGATTCTCCAGTGATGGCTGCTGCCGCTTCTCCGAGGGGAATTAAGGCGCCTGTTATGGTTGCAAGCGACATGATTAACGCTAACAGCTCAAAAAGTTGTTTAGTTGATAATACTGGACCCGTGCAGATCTCATCCCCGAGGAATCTGGGTATCAAGAGAAGGTGAGAATAATATTAAATTTTCTCAGCTTTGAATTTTTTACGGTCGCTTGCATGAATTGACTAAAAACAAACTCAGTTTAATATTATTCAAGTATTTCTTGAGCTGTGCTTGTTAAATGTTAATCTTAGCTTACCTCGATTAATAACCATGATCATGGATGTAGAGAAATATTAACGGCTTTATTTATTTTTATTTCTATTTTCTTAAACTTGGGATTTCATAAAATTATGAAGATAATCCGCAATTAGGGTTTGGAATTAAGCTTATGAACAATGCTAAAGTATACTATGATTTCAGGTAAGGGTCTTTCTTGTCAAAATTTCGATGCTATAACAGTAAGTTTGATGCGTTTTAATCAACCTGAAAAGTGACCCTAACTGTTGTCACAATAAGATTCACAGACTTGGCTTTCCCGTTGTTTTCAGAAAATACTTTTCTTTCCCTGACCAGCTTCAAAACACAGTCGTGTATTGGTTAATTTCTTTCTTCAACCTATGCAATTGTTTTCTTGAATATATTCCTTTTGAGTAGTAAAATCTGATCAAATGTTAAACTGATTCATGATCAAGTAGGTTCAGATTCCGGTCGTTTTATCTTTTATATTCTTTGAAGACAGAAAACCAAGAAAAATTCACCAAAAAATATGCTGTTATACAGGAAGAGCCAGGCGAAGAAGGTGGTTTGTATTCCAGCGCCGGCAGCTGCAAACAGCAGGTCTACTGGAGAAGTTGTTCCTTCTGATTTATGGGCATGGAGAAAGTATGGACAAAAACCAATCAAAGGTTCGCCTTATCCAAGGTAATCAAAATTATAGGTTTTGATTTTCTTGTTAGAAGATAAACCAAAAAAGTATCTGCGATGATCAGTAATAATTACTGATCAATCTTCTCTCTTTTACTTTTTCTGACACACATTAGTTTGCAACTAAACTTGTTCTGTTCTTATTTTTGTTTCTTAATAGTGGATCATCAATTCTTACTAACTTTAAACTAAAAGTGTTCAGGATGAATTAGGAAAGTGCTTCCGAACAAGGTTGTGTTTGATTGTAAAATGACCCTCACTAATTTTTTGTTAATTTTTTTCTACAATTTAGGGGATACTACAGATGCAGCAGCTCTAAAGGTTGCTCGGCGAGGAAACAAGTAGAACGGAGCCGGACAGATCCAAATATGCTGGTTATCACCTACACTTCTGATCATAATCATCCATGGCCAACGCAGAGAAATGCTCTAGCTGGATCAACAAGGTCTCAGCCATCGAAAAACAATGCTGGTTCCAAGAATTCACCGAGTTCTCAGCCTCAAAACACAACAAATAACACAAAGGAAGAAGTGAAAGAGAGCAGCAATGATAGTAGGTCTCCTACAATTCTTGCACCAAGCTCAAGTGCTTCTGTTAAAGAAGAGATTGAAGACATTGATAAGCCAATTGAGATGGAAGATGCTGAGTTCAATGAAGGTTTTTCTCAGATATACAAGCCTACATTGCCAGACTCAAACCAATCCGAGGATTTCTTCGCTGATTTGGGAGAAATAGAAACTGATCCTCTTAATTTATTGTTCAGCCAAGGATTCAGTGGAGATCACGAGCAGAAAGAAAGCAAGGATTTGGACCCATTCGGTCTCTTTGATTGGTCAGGGGACAACAACAACAACAACAGCAGCAGTTCATCTGGAGAAGCCAAGAGGGGTTTATAACAAGACCTTGATGCAAAAAGCATGCGACAAAGACATCCCATATAAAAATATATAGAGAGACTATTTTTATGTAAGTTTTTGTGTTAAAATATTTCATTCAAGGTCGTGCTATAAATCTTGTCATTCTGGTTTGAATTTTCATATATCTGGGGGGATTTTCTTTTCTTTCTACTTGATTACTTTTATGTTCTTGTTATTTACCAGAAAACAGCCAGAAAATTAGGAAAAAGAGTGGGAAAAAAAATGGAGACAGGTGCTGGTTGATTGGAAGCAGAAGCAATGAGTCCCACATTCCTTTTGGAATATTAGGTGGATGGGACAGAAAGCTGAGAAACAGAAGGTTTCAACAGTTAAAACAAGTACATCCATCAGACATGACTGGAAAACTCAGTGAGAAGAGATTGATTTAGGATGGGACTTGCTCTTCCATCTTTTCTTTTGAAGTGGAGAAAAATATTATAATTTAAAGCCCAAAAAAGAAAACCTTTTAATTGCTTTGCATCAAAGCAAAAAATAAAAATGCAAGATTACAAAGTAATATTAATAAAAAAAAGAACTGGACTTGTTTCTCATCAATCTTCTCTGCGGATGTGCAAGTGAGAGAGAGAGGGAGAGAGAGAGAGAGAGAGAGAGAGAGGGAAAGATGCAGGAATACATTGCTTTGGGTTTCTCAGCTTTCTGTATCTTTTATTATCCATCCAACCTGTGTTTTAGTTATTTATTTTCATTCTAAGTATTGTTTTTAGTTATTGAAGGATTGTTTTTTTTTTTTTTTTTTTAAATAAGAAAGGGGCTAGGATTCAATCTTATTTCTAATCATTGGTTTCTCTCTTTATTCACAGCATGATGAATCTCAGTATGAGCAATTTTTTTGTCATTATTATATCACGTGAAGGGCCAATTTTTTTATTTTTTGTTTTCCGTCCATGCATCATCTATTGGATGGATTTGTTTTATGGAATCTTCATATACATACATACATAAAATTTTAGTTGCCATTTATTTCTGGCAACTGTGTGCTTCCATCTATGATCTGCATGATTAACTTTGTAGATTTTTTTTTTTTTTTTTTTTTTATAGTTGATAGTTCTTGATTACAAAATAAAATTAAAAATATAAGACTATATCGTTAAATATGAAAGATTTTATCGCTATAAGATATTATCTTGCTGCATCATGCTTAATAGTAAAATCCAATCTTAGGATTTAATAAATTGATCTAGAAAGATATATTACTGAATACAACATAATCTTTTTAAGTTAATATTCGATAGATTAATAACCTCTATTATGACTAATTTTTTTAAAAAATTTTATATAACTTTGTGATCCTATTTATATTATAAATTAATAATTTATTAAAATTATAAATATAATTCTCTTTAATATTTTATTAAAATATAATTTTTTTATTATTAGTTTTTCTCAAAATTTAAATCTAGTTAGATCTCATCCCTAATTGTTTAAAACCTCATTATTGTTATTATATGTGGGATTTTCTTTATCATACTTGCATAATGCATTGCGCATGTGATCTATCGTGGTTGATTTTTAAATGCTTCTTAAATAAAAAACCATTGTAAATGTTTAAATAATTTATATGAAATAGAAAAAGACTTTGTGTTTGTTTATATGAAAATTACTTTTGATCTAATTCGTTGAATAAATTTCATTAAATTAAAGTAATTGTTATGAATATTATTCAATTAAGTGCAATGAATTTATATTTTGAGTTAATTTGATGTATATTTAGTGAATTAATTCATATTCAATTGGTTAGCTGAATTTTTAGTTGATTAAATATACATTCGTTAAATTGAGAATATATTTTATAAATTAATAAACTATTAATTTATCAATTAATTAATACATTTTCTAGTTAATAGATTTTATATAGTCCCAACCACTATTAATTTATAGAGTTTATTCTGTATAAACCTAAAAATAATTGCATACATGTTTTAATTTTTAGGGTCAAAATAAAAAACGACAATAAGAGGATGATCTTACCACAATCTGCCTTCTAAAAATATAGTTGGTTATCATTTATATAGTACAAACTATTAACTAGTATTAAAATTTATGCTGTTATCATAAAACAAACTATTAAATAAAAATTTATAATCACCAAACAAATAATAACCTAAATTAAAATATATAATAATCAATTAAATTATATTTTATAACTAATAAATAAGTAAAATATTAATTATATTTTTAATATATATAATTATTAATTAATAAAAATACAGCGTATTTTATAATGCACAAATTAACCCTCATAATTCATTTGGAAACAAGCCAGCAACAATGTATATTAAGATATTATTCTTGTAATTTTTTTTTGAAAATTGTTCGAGTGAACCATATTTTTAATACTATTTTTTTACTCGATAGTCTTTTAAATATATTAAATATTTTATATTATTTATATGTATGTTTAATAATAATAATAATAATAATAATAATAATAATATATTTATGTTTAAAGTAAATAATTATAACACATATAAGGGAATAACAGTGACAAATGTTTTACTAGATTGGTCTAGTGGACACAGTGCAACTGAATTCGCGATGCAACAATTGTAATAGCTACATGCTTTCTGTGTTCTTCCTCCATTGCAAGCTAAAAATGAGTAGAGAAGGAGATTGCAGGTTTCCTACTAACACATGTCAAAAGCTGACACTACAAACTTTAGAAATTCGATTCCTCCTTTACGAGGGAGGCAAAATCTATTCAATTGATTGGAAATAGTGACCCTAAGTTCTGTCAAATCCATCACCTTCAATGAAATTTTCTTTTCAATACCTATTCATTCAATACATACAGGTCATTTCAAAGGAGACCAATTTGTTTCTTTTTTCCAAAATTATTTTCTTCGATTGACATGGGGAGGGAGAGCCGTAATGTTTTCGAATAACGAATGGAATTTGGAAATGCAAATGGAAGACTTGCGGCAGAAACTGTAGTTTCATTGTCATTTTTGAAGAGAAAGAAATGGAATTTGTTCGTGACTTCTTACCAAGTAAAATCAAAAAAATGCTTTTAGTTTCTACTTTCTTTCTTTCTTTCTTGTCAATAATCCAAGTAAGAAAAACTTGTTTATGGAATATCTTTTGATGTTTGGTCAAAATATATACTACATACATCCTACAAAAATTTATCTCTATATATATATTTTATATTTTTAATATATTTAAAATATTAAATAAAAAATTTAAATAATTAATATAAAAATTAAAAATTTTGAATATAAAATACGTAAAATATACAGTAAATAATTATACCGTAGCACATATTAATTACATGAAAGTGTTATAAATATAATATTATGTGTTAAAAAAATCCAAGTTTAATGTTATCATTATTAAGTAATCACCATTACAAGCTTACTCTAGTTATAGAAATATCTAGTTTTATATCACCAAGATATCTCCAAATTCTTGTGAAGGTGTATCATCATTATTATAATAATCAATCAATTAAATAAATTTCTAATTAATCTACCCCTATATTAACCATAATATAGAGTTAATGATGTTCTCTAATTATGCATTAATAATATCAAAGTCGTTCCTCAAGCCATAATTATATTTATAAGTCTCGATTTTATTAATTAATTTAATTATCACTACAAATATTTAAATGAGTCGATTAAAATCAATGGGTCATCGTTGTCAAGATCTGATTGTTCTTTTTTTTTTTCATTATTAACATGATAATAATAATAATAATAATATTATTATTATTATCTTGGACCTTGAGTAGATTAATGTTTATTTGCCATAAATTTGATCTATACCTACAAAGCCAACAATCAATCTTATATTTCATAGACTAGTTAAAATAATTTTAATATTAATAATTATAAAATTATATTGAAAAAGAAAAAAATTTCACTATATAATGAACGAAAATTTACATTGTGATGCAGGCTAGAAATTTGGTATGCAACTTGACAAGTACAATGTTATTGTTAATGAAATAGAATGTGTTAGATACTAGAAAACCAATTAACAATAGGCCCATTGAGGCCCAAATTGTTCGTATGGGCCGAAATTTGGCCTTCCAACAATGGAGGGGCTAGCTATTCACAAAATATTAGGTAAATTGGGCAGAAAGATTAAGAGAACATAAAATGGAATTATTTAAAATGGTGATTAATTTGCAAATTTAAATTAATGTGGTGCATTTATGTTTAATAAGTTGGAAGAGAATGCAGATGGATGATGTTTAATGCCATTAATGAGCGGAAACAACTTTAGATAACTACATAAACGAGTATACAAGTTTGGTTTGAGAGGTAATGATTTGAGCAGACAATTTTGTATTTCATAGAACTTGGAAGAAATGCTGCTTTTTCCTGGGAGCCAACGTGTGTTCATTGCCACACCAGTTCTGGGTTTCAGATTAATCCGACGGGTTGCTGCTTTTTCGTCTTCTGCTTCTGCTCCTGTGAAATGGGAAGGCGGGGTTTCCATGGTCCAAGGAGCTTCCGGAGGAATTGGCCTTGAATTTGTGAGCATAATTGTTTTTGTTTGATACCCTTTGGACATTCTTTGTTTTGATTGATTCTTGTCATTAATTTGCAAATTTGATTCATCTGTTGCGACCCTTCAAGAATTTTAAGAACCGGGTAGCTATCAAATTATCAAAGTGGGGTCTTGTCTTGTGTTATCGTGAAGTTATCGTGAAGGTGTCAAACTTGAAATGTGTTTGTGTGGGTGTTTTTTTATTATCATCTTCAAAGCTCTGGTGTGGGCCTTTTAGGACCCACCTTGTAATTATCTGTTCTTGTGTTGCATTTGTGTACTGCTGCTATTTGTGTCAGAGGCTGCTTTGTTTTCAGGATGCATAGCAAGACTACTTTTATCACATTTGGGATGCCATATTGATCCTGAGCCATCGTTTACATAGCCTTTCAAGGCATATTATGTTCTTGTGGGGTACATGCACTTCAGGTTGTATATGATTGTGCGATCAAGCAATCTAAAAGTTCTATTAATTCAGTGTTTGGGTGAAAATAATCACAGTAGTTGAAATGTTCACTTTTTTATTTGGAATATGCTCAGCTTAAATTTAATAATGTAAAAAGTTAGTGAAGCTGTGGATCAGAAGTTTTATTTGTTTTCTGCCTTGTATAGGTTAAGCAATTGCTGGAGAGAAATGATAAAGGGCATGTTATTGCCACCTGCCGTAACCCAAATGGGGCAATGGGTCTTCTTGATTTAAAAAATAAGTTTGCTGAACGTCTTGACATTTTGCAGCTGGATTTGACAGTTGAAAGCACCATCGAGGTTACATGCTATTATGCTTGTCTAATATTGATTACTCTTTTATCCAAACCAAAAGGAACTTGTCTTAGTCTTTTGGACTTAATTTTCAGTGGATTGATGCGATCAAGTTTTAGCATTGATGTATATCATTATTCAATTTTATCTGTCTTGGTACTCTTTTTCCTAGTCCAATGAGTTTTCCTCTCAAACCATTTAGGCCCCATTTAGTAGCCAAATAATGGAGAAAAGGGAAAAGGGAAAAGGGAAAACAAAAAACACAAAGAAAAAAAGAGGGAAACTTTGGAAATTTTATGAGCATAGGTTTGGAAAAGCTGTTATGAGATCTTTGATTTTTGACTATCAAATTTTGTCTTCCTAGAAACAAGATCATGCATCAAATTTTGTTGTTTTCAATTGCTCTCTATAAATAGAAGAGAGTTTTCTAAACTTTTCTCTCCCATTTTAACATTATTTTTCAGGCATCTGCAAAGTCTATAAGAGAAAGATATGGCTCTTTAAACCTTCTCATTAATGCATCTGGAATTCTCTCAATACCAAATGTCTTGCAGCCAGGTAGGGATAGTTCTTCATTTGTTAAGCAAGAATCTATTAGTTTTCCCTTGTCCCATGGAGGAAAAATAGTAGACTTAGGTTGTGGTAGTATATCTCTGCAATGTATTATACAATTGTGAAATAAAAGTCAATATTTGTTTGACTAACTTTTCTGTTTCAATTTTAGATGGGCATATTACCTTACTTTTTATCATTTTCAGTACAGAAACAACATTGAACAAGGTAGAGAAATCATCTCTGATGCTTGCCTATGAGGTTAATGCAGTGGGTCCTATTCTAGTGATAAAGGTATGCTCACTTGGATCTCTAACTTTTAAGTAATCATTGACTTGGAAACTATATGAGAAAAAAAAAATACTAATAGGCATAGTTTTCCATTTCAGTTCAAACCGTTGTAGTATTAGAGTGCTATAAAGAAAAATAGCTTTATGTTTTTCCATGTTTTCATTTGTATTAAATGGTTGAAATAAAACATGTACCGATGAAAAGAAGCCTTCATATATATGTGTATATCCAAGGGGGATGCATATGTATGTCAAAAATGAAGTAATCTTCTGCTAGCTTATCTCGTTTTATTTGTTAAGTGGTGATTATCTTGATTTGAGATGATTTAAACATGCTCAAGTAACTCCTTTTTAAGAAATGCCCTAATTGTTGCTCACCAATTTTTTTATTTTATGTTTTGGGTTTTGAAGATATATGTAGTCAAAGAGTATTGTTGTTTGTGGGTGGTACTAGCAGCATATGTGGCCTCTTCTTAAGGTAGGAGGAGGCACTGGAACTGAAAGGGATGTTGCGGTTGTGGCCAGTTTAAGTGCTCGGGTAGGCTCCATAGGAGACAATCGCCTGGGTGGTTGGCACTCATATCGAGCATCAAAGGCGGCCCTCAATCAGTGTAAGATTCTTGCTATGGATATTCAAGTTTGATGCTGAAATATTGATGCATTTGTGTTTCTTGATCACTTTCAAAAAGCAATAGAATGTAAGGTATTTCCGCCTATGTAAATCTTTTCCATTGGACCATAGAAGGTATGGCTTGAGGGCTCTGGATTTCGTTTTGCTTGATGTATGACTCAAAGCTGTGGTGATGTTACTGCTTTAGAAGTATATACTTAGTCTCAGGGCAATTTTTGTCATTGCAAAATCTTCTTCAAAAATTGTTTTTGTTTAACTTGGCAAGGAATCTCTGTCAGGGGTACTAGGCCTCTAAAAGTAAGACTTTTCCATGTGAGGAATCTATAAGTTCATTGCATGAACCATTCGATCAAAGTCTTTAGTAAACCTGTGTACAGAGCATGGAGTTGATGCCGTGAAAAAGGGTCTGCGGCATGATCTTTAATCTGCTTTGGTTCTTTGTTGATTTTAAAGGTAAATATACACATCTGTGCATGTGTTTCTATGTATATGCTTCTATGTTTAAGATCAAATGAATTATAAACAGATAGACCCTGTCTGTGTATTTCAAATTCTCAAACAGTTAATCGCAAATTAGACCAAGTGGCATTACTGCAATTCTCCCTTTGTGACGGTTGGATATCGCTTCCTCTCACATATTGTCAACTAAAATAAATAGTTTTGTTCGGATGTTTCTTCTGTAGATGTGTTTGACTGAACATGCTTGCAACTTTCCATGAAATTTTTTCCCACTGAACCAAATGAAGCTGATATTTTCATTACCTTTTGATTGTAGTGGTGGAATTTGCATTCAGTGTGGTAGTATAATTTCATTTTCAATGAAAATGCTAAACAAGCAACAAACCTGTTTGATATATTTATACCTGTTGAAACATGCATGTTTATGGGTATTTCTATGATAAATCTTTTAACTTCTGTTTTTGTTACTCCATCATAATTAATTGGCCAGCTTATCTTTTGCAGTAACAAAAACTGTGTCAGTGGAGTTTGCTCGAAAGAAGGATCCAGTTATATGCATTCTGTTGCATCCAGGCACAGTAGATACTGATCTTTCGCGGCCATTTCAGAGAAATGTTCCAGAAGGCCAGCTTTTCACCAAAGAGTTCTCGGTTCAGAAGCTGTTAAACATCGTCAACAGCACAAAGAGTTGTGACAATGGCAAGTTCTTTGCTTGGGATGGCCATGAAATTCCGTGGTAGCCAGTTATGTTCCTTTTGCGTGCGCAACAGAAAGTAAGTTGCAATTGAAATGAAAACTCTTGTGTCTTCAATGTTGGCTCATGCCAAATTCAGTTGATTGAAGTGATCTGTTGTAGCTGATTTAGATGCCTATTTTATTTTCAGTTGTAAGCATTTGCAGCTTGCTGGCAATAAAACTTAAAACATATCCATTTTGCCAATGGATAGTGAAAGAAATTGTATTAATTGTTAACACAGCTGATTTTTATTTTTTTAATGAAGACTCGTATCCATTTCGCCAATGGATAGTGAAAGAAACTGTATTGATTGTTAGCCCAGCTGATTTTTATTTCTTTAATGAAAACTCTAACTGATGGTTCAAGTCAATTTTGTGAATTTTTAAAATAGTTCCTTTCTCAACCAAAATCACAGGTGCCTTCAAGACAAATTTGCATAGAGATTGGGAGAGAAAGTGTAATGGGTGTGTTAGTTCAATGTGTTCAAACAGTTCTCTTAGGAAAAAAAAATTTATAAAGGGAGGGGCCAAGGAGAAAAAAGAGATTGTTGTCAGGATTTAAAGACAAGCCCCAATTCTATCGCCATTTTCTACTTGAAATATTTGCCCAATCATTCCGGATGAATGGTGAATTTAGAAAGTGATCAACAGTAAAAGATAGAGTGATCTCATTGAAGCAAACTAATGGAGATTACATGATATTATTAAGGTCAAATGTTGCATCAGAGATGGCATTAACTCTTAACTGTGTTTTATTCGACCTCCTTCCAGTCTTCGTTCAAGCACCTCCTCAACGCTGTAAAATTCTGTGAATCCCGCAAAATCATAAAATTACCATGAAATTAATTCTAACCGTTGATTCCCAATTTAATGAAACAATGTTCAAGCAGCTACGATACGAAGATGGTAAACATACAATGGTTTTTTATCCCCCAAATTCAAAATAGCTTTTACAAACGACTACTGAAAACAAGTCCAAAGTTTAAAGCAAGCATGTACTAACGTTTCACAGTTGGTGCTAGTTGAGACAGGGAAACCAAC
This sequence comes from Swietenia macrophylla, assembly GCA_032401905.1. Taxonomy (NCBI): domain Eukaryota; kingdom Viridiplantae; phylum Streptophyta; class Magnoliopsida; order Sapindales; family Meliaceae; genus Swietenia; species Swietenia macrophylla. The sequence goes on from CP135572.1 coordinate 2,030,569, forward strand.
TTTGATCTTTCAAGCGTCAGGGATTTTGCTCAAGAATCACGCCCAAAGACTTGGCTCCGGCTTTCAAGCATCGGCAAATAGCTTTCTTATCATCGACTGTTTTGACAATCTGAGCAAGCTGTTGCAGTCCGCTGCAGCAAGGAGGAGTAGGCGTTGCAGCCTTGCCGGTGGCAAACCCCACGCATGCAGCTGCTTTGGCGTCGACTGTTCCACAAGGAATGGGTGCCTCGGTAATGTTGGCGAGGAAGAAGACGACAGAGAGCAGAACATCGAGAAGAAGAGGTTCTTCATGGTTGTATAAATGGCAAAATAATTTAAGTGAAATTTTAAAAGTGCTTCTAGAGATCGCGGAAGCAGTTTGTACGATGGAAAATGAAATGGGAGTTAACGGATTTTTATAAGATGGACATGGGAAGCTGGCATTTCGGGTTGTGAGAAGTTTGAGTTTCCCAATGAGATTTGACGAATAAATTGTTGCAAATTTACCAATTTCATTGGAGTGATGAAATGAAGCAAATCAGAAATAGGCTTATGTTATGTCAATGTCATATTAGCCTAACATGTTACAGGATTTCTGATAGATAAAACATCAAAAATAAAATTCTGCGAGTGTTTAAAGTTTGTCTTCAATAGCAGCTACGTTGCATTGCAGTGATTTTAATTCACACGAGATTGATGTTGCCGGATGTATTTTGTTGAAGAGCAGAGAATTTTTGTACTGGATTCAAATCATAGGTGCTAAAGTAAAGGTTCGATAATCATAGATTCTAATAGGGATCACTCATTTTTATACTTTATATTTGTATTTAGTGATTTAATCATATAACGGCTTCAAAGTTTAAACAGCAATCACAACTCCTCGATATATCAAACATACCCTAAGATTTGGAATCAATTATGAACTAATTACTACATTAATTAAATTCAATCGCAGTTACTGACGTTGGTGTACCAGGTGGATATGGCTCTGATTCAACTGTCACGATTAACAAATATCACTGGAGTTGCAAGGAGATTGGTTTCTACAGGCTTCAAGTATGGCGATGGCCCATGCATGCATGCTATTTTGATTTCAGAGACAAGTTCTGCTTCGAAATTTGGTTTAAGTAGTTAGTTAAGGTTGATAATACCTTAATTTGTCACATCATTTGGGATATACTTTTTAAAATGACTTTGATATTTAAGTTTTCAAACTTCTTATTTTTCTCTTCAGAGATTACACTGAAAATGAATTCTTGCAGCAGCTACTACTGTCATCGAATCCGAGAGTTATATTTGCTGTCGTCGTCTGTTTTATCGGGATAATTTTGTTCTTCTAAATCCAGTTGCAGCATGAAAACAAGTAATGACTTTTATTTGGTTCAGTTAATTATATATAAGATCTTAAAATTGTAAATAGGATTGAAATATGAATCCTGCTCGAATAAAATAAATCTGAAAGGAGTTTTAAAACGGAAGAGATTAAACTTTCTAACAAGAGATTACATTATTATTATTAGAATGATGACAAAGGTAGGGTCTTATTTGAGACCTCGTACAACATTGCATGCATTCATTGTTTTATTGAAATTAAGACCCATCGATTGATACTACTCCTTCTCTGCTTCCCTGCGCTAGTGTAATTCCAGCTCCATGGAAAATTTAGTGAATCCTGCAAAACATTAAACAAAACACAAAACATTCAGCCATTTATATCTCCTTCATGTACGTACTTTAAGCTTATAGAACGAGAATTAACTAATTTACTTGCGTTTCACAGTTGGTGCTGGTGGAGACAGGAAAACCAACTTTGATCTTGCAAGCGTCAGGAATTTTGCCCAAGAATCTATTCTGAAAGCCCAAAGACTTGGCTCCGGCTTTCAAGCATCGGCAAATAGCTTTCTTATCATCAACTGTTTTGACACTCTTAGCAAGCTGTTGCAGCCCACCGCAGCAAGCAGGAGTAGGCGTTGCAGCCTTGCCGGTGGCGAACCCGACGCATGCAGCAGCTTTGGCGTCGACTGTGCCGCAAGGAATGGCTGCCTCGGTGACGTTTGCGAGGTAGAAGAAGAGAGAGCAGGACGAACATGGAGAAGAGGAGGTTCTTCATGGTTATTCGAATAGGACGGTGAATGTATTAATAAGATCTTCAAAAGTGCTTGTGGAGGAAGTGGAAGCTCTGCGTTTGATGGAAATTGAAGCGAGGGCGAAGGGTATTTACAGGATGGAAGTGGGAAGCTAGAATTTCGGGGTGCGAGAAGTTTTTAGTTTCCCAATCAGATTTTGTTGAATTATTTCATAAATCCCTTGATATTTCATTAGGATTAATGAAGCAGATGCAGAATCAGAACTGCAGATATTGGCTTGAGTCACATTCACTCGCAGAAATTGCAGCCAAGAGTCTAAAAGTATTAATTACATTACAAGTATTAATTAATGCAAAATAATGGTAAATTTTAGCTGGTTTAATCAATTATGAGCTTTAGATTATAGATAAGATTATAATTCTAAGCCTACCCAATAAAAAAAAGCGAAAAGAACTAATGAAAGAGAATAAACTTATGCATACTTTTAACTGGAGATTACATTATTAATATTAGAATGGTGACAAAGGTAGGGTTCGATCAGGAAGACCACGTACAAGATTGCATGCATTAAGTCACTGATCAATACCGACAGATCATTGCACTTGCATGCATCTTCTTGGGTTTGTAAGAGATTTCAGAAAAACGTCGTGTTCATGCTTATATATCCTCAGATGTTGACAAGAGGCATTTCAAAGTTTTTACGTTGGATTAGGAATTTATATAGCTTGTCTATGTAAAACTGTTGTTTAATAGTTTTTTATTTTTATTTATTATTATTATTATTTTTAATCTATTGAGGTATAAATAGATAACGGATTCATAGTTTTGACAACAAAATCTTACGTGAAATAACGCAGGAGATGTAAATTCTGAAGAAACATCTAAATACGCCGTTAACAAGTATAAAAGAAAAAGGACTCAGGTCACTGAATTCACACCATGATATTGAAAATTACTTCAATGGACGGCTATTTCTTGCATTCAAGATCCTTTGGTTATTAGATGCCATTGAAAATCCTTGGATATAAGAATCAAAACCCAATCACTGTAGGAAAGAACATTGAAAAAAATTGAGGAACTCTCAATCATGGAATCTATACAATTATGTGTAACATCCAAAACTTTCCCAAGTCATCGACATAAGAGAAAACAACCCAGAAGAAACAATTCCTTACCTTACCCAGAAAAAAACGATTTTCGGAATTTAAACAATCAAGGGACTTGAAAAAGCTAATACATAATCTTCACTTAAAGAATCCCAAATTTTGCTAATAAATTTAGAATGACAATTGACTTGTCACTAACTGTGTTAGTCATTAATTGGTGAGTAAAGCACAACTCAAACAAAGAGATCAGATTAATTTTGGGGAAGATTTAGTACAGACACAAGCAGTCTGTAGACGACCGCTTCAGTGATAGCAGTTTTTCCATTCAACATCTAATTTGAGGCTCTACATTAAGGGTAACTCCAAGAGAGAAACCAATTGTTGCTCAACAACGATAGCTTGCAGAGTAGTTCACCACAGATGAGGGCAGCAAATCTTCAAGGAGAGATTGCATAGATTTCGGTTTGCAGCAAACTTTCTCTCCCTCGTAAAGGAAAAATATTAGAGAATGCCAATTATCATCAAATTTTCTTTCTTGTTCACATTATCCTTAACAGCCATCAACAAAATGCCACCCCTTGGTTCCAGCAAATCCTTCACACCTTTTTATTGGAAATATAAATAGTGATTGTCCCTTCTGCTGAAAGATGAATGATGACTTAGGAGGCGCAAATATACCACATCAGCATTGTAATCCGCTTTGGTCATGGTCACAATCTGAAAAAGGAGCACCATCCAAAAAGTACTGCTGTTTTGTTTAATGCGAATAGAAGAGACCACTAAAGATACATTATGTAGCATATGACATGGAAAACACTGAAACTGCTAAATCAGGGATGAAAACTAGAAATAATGCTCTAAACAAAAACCAAGATTTCATTTGGTCTTTTATCACTGGGCAATTTTCCAATTCTGTGTCACAGATTATGACCCATGCATCATGCTGCATATAAAATTTTCCTATGACAAAAGAGTTAACAAGTGTTCCATATCACAGATGGAGAGGGGGAGAGATTTTCACCTGACATAGTCAGCACAAAGATGCAACATCATGTATTGCCATGATTTTATGCTTGTCTTTGATCATCGCTCTAAAACCCATCTATAGCTGGCAGCAAATGGAGGCAGTGAAAAAATTCAAGTCCCAACATGGGTTTATTTAGTAGGGAAAAAATACCGTAAAACCAGCTCTCAAATGATTGGATCTCCAGTTCACCATCCACCTAAAATTCATCCTTCAAAGATCAAACCTCATGAGTCAAACATATTGCTAACGTCCAAGTTTGAATAATGAACAACTCAGTACCTCAACACCCAAACAAGCTTTGAACCTCTGAACCCATTTAACTGGAAAAAAGTTTGAAGCCTAGAACAGGAGTTTAGCAGTCATCTTTCAACATAGGCGAGGAAAAATCTGTAGCCAGCAACAGTAATCAGTTTGGAGTCAAGGAGTCAATCATTTCACACCAGATACAAACAAACTTTTGAGCAACCAAGGCCCGTTGAATTAAGGTTTAGGTTAATACTATCAACCGAGGTAAGATGTTCTGTTGTTTATTAAACCCACCTCATCATAAATAGTCCTCTGGTTATTATCCTCCATAAACACTTACATCACATTTTCATCTTCAACCCAGCTGCAAGCTGGATCCTTAGCAATGTGGTTTTCACTCATTAGCTCTCTGACAGCCCTCAAGTCATCCCATCTTCCTAAAGAAGAATAAATATTTGCAAGAAGCGAATAAGGGGCAGAATTTTTAGGGTCCAAATGGAAGAGTTCTTCTGCTGCCCTTTTTGCTAACCTCACATTAGCATGAATTCGACAAGAACTTAGAAGAACCTCCCATACAACAGGATCATATTTGTAGGGCATCTCATCTATAAGCATTTCTGCTTCATGGAAACGACCAGCTCGACCGAGGCAGTCAATCATGCAAGTATAATGGTCCACTACCGGCTGCACTTCATGTTCTTGTTGCATTGAATTAAATATTTCAATCCCTGCATCAACCAGTCCAGAATGGCTGCAAGCAGTCAATACAGCAACAAAAGTTATATCATCAGGCTTAACACCTGATGCAATCATGTCTTTGTAAAGACAAACAGCCTCGTCTCCATTCCCATTTTGTGCATAGCCATGTATCATCTCATTCCATGTGACAGTATTTTTGAAAGGCATCGTATTAAAAAATTGCCTGGCCCCATCCACATCACCACATTTACAATACATATCAATAAGAGCACTGCCCACAAAGATATCATTAACGTATCCATCTTTCTCTATCTCAGCATGAACCTGTCTACCTTGAAACGAGGAAGACAATTTTGCACAAGAACTCAGCACGGTTGCAAAAGAGAATTGAGTAGGATACATCTCTTTTTGTCGCATTTGCTTAAAAAACATAAAAGCTTCTGTGTCAAGAGAATTTAGTGAAAGACCTGCAATCATAGAATTCCAACAGACGATATCTAGTTCAGGCATTTTATGAAACACGCATTCCGCCAACTGAGTCCTTTGACACTTTGAGTAAATACCTATCAGCCCACTGGCAACATACTTGTCAATAGGAAAAGAAATCTTCAGTGAAGCAGCATGGACCTGTTTTCCAGCCTCCAAAAATCCCATTGCTGCACATGAGCTGAGGACAATGGCCAAAGTAGTCCGATCAGGTTGCACCCCTCGAAACAGAATTTCCCTGAAAAGCTTTATTGCTTCCTTGTGGTTCTCATTCTGGGAGTACCCAGAGAGCATAGCATTCCATGAACTGACACTAGGATTCGGCATGCTATCAAACATTAGGCGTCCTGCTTCAATATCCCCAGACCTGACACATGCCGCAAGCATATTAATATAAGTGACCTCATCCGGTTCAAAACCAAAACCTGTCATTCTTTTGAAACACTCTATAGCTTTCTGGCTTTGGTATTTTTGGCCATACCCAGCTATCATAACATTCCAAGAAACAACACTCACTTTAGGCAAATTAGCAAAGATCACCTCAGCACTATCCATATCCCCATTCTTTGCATACATATCAAGTAGTGAATTATTCAAATGAAGATCCACTTCAAATCCAAGTTTTATTGTAAGACAATGCACTTGTTGCCCATGCACATTCCTCAAAAATCTGTTATCACTCTGAACAAAATCATCAGATTCCATTCCACTTCCTTCTCTGGTACAAACACCCAAAACACTGGACAGAGACACAGAATCAATAGAAACCCCCTTCCTACACATCAGCCTAAACATCTCCAAAGCCTCAACAACTCTATCCGTCTGCGCTAACCCACCCATCATCGCCGTAAAAGTAACCTCATTAGGCTCACACATCTCCTCAAAAACTCGAACAGCATTCTTTGTCCACCCGCACTTAGCATACACACATAACAAAGCATTAGCCACGTACATGTTTTTATCAAGCCCAATCTTAACAGCCAGACCATGACAAGTCCTACCACACTCAACATCCAACAAAGCAGCACACGCACTAAACACACTAGCTAAAGTAAAATGGGTAGGCACAAATCCCTCCTTAATCATCTTGTAATAAACACTCAACCCCTTTCCTTCCAGCCCGTTTCGTACTAACGCACTAATCACATTGTTGCACGAAACGACATTTCTCTCAGGCATGTCATCCAACAACTCATGCGCGAGTTCTAAGTTCTGGGCTTTACATTGGGCACCCAAGATTGCATTCCAAGAATAGATATTTCTATGGGGCATTTGATCAAAAACGCGTTGTGCGGAGTTTGTGTTGTTGCATTTTGAGTACAACTCGATAAGGCGATTACAGAGAAATGTGTCATTGAAGAGGCCTATGCGAAGGATGTGGGCATGGAGGAGCTTGCCTGGGACGTGGGATTTCTTGTCTATGCAAGATTGCAACAGATTTGCAATGTTCATGCTGCTCCTTCTCTTCTCCATTTTATTTTCACGGGTTTGATGTTTATTGAATTATCTACAGCCATTGAAATACAAGCATGCCAATTGATCAAAAATAAAGACAAAAGTTTGCATTACTACAGGATCATGACACGTAAGTAAAATTAATTAAAAATAACTATGATTAGTAAGTGCATAATTAATTAATTAATAATTTTTGTAAGTTTAGAATGAATATTTAATTATTAGCAAATATTAATTATCTATAAATTTGTAGTGACATATAGAAATGAGAATGCATGTTTACTAGATACTTGTTGGCCGTAGAGTAGAGGCCTGCCTCGAGTGGACGAAGTTGGCTTTGTCTGGTATGGAAACTAGCTACCAAAATATAAATAATAAGTTAATTTTTTTAAAGATTAATAATCGTCATAAAAATAATGCGTTAAAAAATAAATTTTATAATTTTAAATTTATAATATTATAATAATTTTAATTAATTAAAAATAAATATTCAAAAGTAGAATTCATCGTAACACAATACAATATTGATGCAAATTTAATGAATTTATAAAGAATTTTATAAATATTTTTATTGAAATTTTTAGTAATTTATTTCGAGTCAAGTTTTATGAAAAAAAAACATGTATTTATTTTTTCTTCTAATCTTAAATTAACTAATTAAAAGACAAATATATTTCTAATTTATTATTTTTTATAATTAAAATTTTAATTTACTCATTATTATTTATTTTTATTCTTAAATTTATTTATATTAAACATTAATTTATATTCTAAATTTTTAATAATATAAAATTTTAATTAATTCAAAATAAATATTAATATATTATTAAATTATTTAAATAATTATTTATATTAAAATTTTACAATACAATTATTGTAGTACAAAAATACTTATCTAAAAATTTATATAATAAAGTTATTTTTTAATATAGATTATAAATTTTAAACAGAGTATATATAAATAATTTTATTTATTAAATAATTAATATATATAATAAAATTTTTAAATAAATATTAATTTATTTATTTTATAAAATATATAGAATAAATTTTAATAATTAAATAAAGTTAAATATATAATTTTACTTATAAAGGAATATATTTATCTTTTTGTTAGTCAATTTAAGATTATAAAAAAGATAAGTATATTTTTACATAAAATATGTCATAAAATAAAATTATTATAAATTTAAGGAGAGGAATATAATAAAATCTTTAAAATTTTATTAGAAAAAGTAAATTTACTTTGATAAATAGGGCTTTGAGAGTTCTGATGTAAAGCCTGAGCCCGACACGGTTCATATTGGATCCGGCTTGAATAATTAAAAACTCGAACCGGCGTCTCGGTTTTCGTAAGTTAGTTCAGGCCGGACTCAGGAAACCTATTTTGTGCCTAGACCAGACCAGACCAGCACAACGGTCACAGCCCATTTAAATCTCTAATTATTTCCTTATAATTTTCTTTTTTCTTTTTTTTTTAAAACTCTTTTGACTTTCTCTCTAATTTTTTTTCAAGTGGAGGGGAATAAAATAGAAAGTGGGAGAACCAAAAATGAAAATTTTATTAATAATAAATAATTATTTTAGGGACCAAAAAGAAGAAAAATTGAGAAACTGTCAAGCCGCAGAAGAGTAAGCAGACCCTAAAGAGAGAGCGAGGAGATGGAGGCAAATGGGTTAGATTCCGATGGCAGAGAGTTCAAGAACGCAGAAGAAATGTGGAGAGAACAAATCGGAGAAGAAGGAGGGCAGGAAAAGAAAACGCAGTGGTACAGAGAAGGCATTGCTTATTGGGAAGTAAGTATCAAAATCAACGCAAACATTTCACTTTTTGCTTTTTGAGAACCGCTTAAATTATCTACACGAGCTCAAGTTTTTGGGTGAGTGAAGGGTGTCGAGGCGTCGGTTGATGGGGTTCTGGGGGGATTCGGAAACGTGAATGAAGCTGACATAAAGGGCAGTGAAACTTTTCTTCAGACTCTCTTTTCTGAGCTGTTTCCCGATTCTGGAAGAAATCGACATCTTGTAGCTCTTGGTACCCATATTCAATCTCTCTTTATGTGTTTGTATGGTTTTTATTTGTTAAAATAGATTAGTTCGTGTTATTGTTTAGTTGGATAATGTGGTCAACTAGTTAAAATTGTCGGGAAAGTAGAATTCGGGTACTTTTGGGTGTGATTTGGTAGAAAGTGACTTCAAGTGTAAGTGGTTTCTGCAAAATGCACCTATCACGAGAGCTTTTCAAAAGCATTTTTAAAGTGCTTGTATTTTGCATATTATTGTTATTATTATTATTTTTTTCATAAAAGCATATAGAGTGCTTCTCCGAGAGCAACACCCGTCAAACTTTGAGTAGGCTCAATGCATTGGGATCAATCAAAAACTACTTCTTTTGAGAGGAAACGAGGGAATAGTGAAAATATTAGCAATATAGTCAATTATTAGTTTTTAGAGCAGAAGCCAATTGACAAGGAATTACTTACAGATTTCATTCATGTAATAAGTAATTATCAATGGTTACTTGTTGAATTATGCAATAACAATATGACAGGTGTTATCTCATGTTCCGTCTACGATATTGCTTTGCATTTTGGATCAAGAATAACTTCTTTTAGAATTCTTACAAAAGATGAGTGTTCATAGTTCTGTATTTAGAATCTAAATTAATGCCTAAAATATGGTACTCCCTATATTTTTCTCTAGCAGACTACACATGAAGTTGGCTTTTATATAGTCATACCTTTAATTTTTTTTTTTTCTTTTGGTGGGAACTTGCACATTAGCTAGAAAAGCATGTTTGAGGGATTATATGTTGCAATGACAGATGGTTAATATGCTACATTCTTTTCATTCTTTCTTGAATTTCTAAATGCTGATCGAGGGTATATAGCTTGGAGTGTCAAATTCCCAGTGCAGTCACAGTGCAGCTTTAGTTAGACTGGTGACTAATTAAGTATAGGCATTCCATTGCTTAAGAATTAGCAATAAGTATTTTCCGTTTTCTAAACCTTTGCAGATTGTGGCTCTGGCATTGGAAGAATCACTAAGAATCTTCTAATAAGGTATTTTAATGAGGTAAGGTTGTTTTTATTATTAGTTTCTAGGTTTTTGCTGCAAGTGTGACTTTTTCTTATCATTAATTATCTCTCTACTGTCATCTAGGTTGATCTTCTTGAGCCCGTGTCTCATTTCTTGGACACTGCTCATGAAAGTTTGGCCCCTGAAAACCATATGGGCCCTGATATGCACAAGGCTGCTAATTTTTATTGTGTCCCACTTCAGGTAATTTACTGCTTGGACCAATATTATTCATAAGCTCTACATGTAGAAAAATGAAGTGGAAACTAATGGTGAATTACCTCTTGTTGACTTTGGTTTGAATCGTGACGTCCATAATCCATCTCAGAAAAATATATAAACTTTATAATTGAAAATGGTTTGTTTAGGGCCAAAACGAAAAAGAAAAGTTAAAAAATAAAAAAAAGAAAGATGAAAGAGAGGGAGATAATTCACGAAAAAGAATCATTTGTGCTAAAAGTTTCCAATAGCTACAATATATATATATATATATATATATATTCTAATGATTTTGCAAATTAATCATGGCAATGGGCAAATTATTGTTATTTTTATTTATTGCGCATACTGGTATGGGGAGCATAGGGCTTAAGAAGCAATATGGAATCAATTTGGCCTGCAAATGTTACAGCACTGCAATGAAATTATGCAATATGGAATCAATTTGGCCCGCAAATGTTACAACACTGCAATGAAATTATGCAATATGGAATCAATTTGGCCCGCAAATGTTACAGCACTGCAATGAAATTTATTGAAAATTATAAGTTTAAGGTAATATCAATCATTACTACTTGTTCTCAAAAAGAAAAAAGAAAGTTAATCCTAGTTATCACATTGTTTTAGATGAGTATGTTGCACAATAAAGGATCAAACTGTCTAACTGCTACAGTCATCTGATAGTTGTGAATCTCATGCTGGGCTTTTTCCTAATTCCTTGCAACAAACTATATAGTCCAATAGACTTACTAGTAAGCTTGGGTTTTGTTTTCTTCTTTTTCTGATTCTCCCCCCATTTTTATTTTTAAAGTATATGCACCTTATTATTTTTATTTTATTTTTTTGTTCCATACAAGTAAAATTAAATAGTCTCTGATTTCAGGAGTTTACTCCAGATACTGGAAAATATGATGTCATATGGGTTCAATGGTGCATTGGGCATCTGACAGATGATGACTTTGTTTCATTCTTCAAAAGAGCTAAGGTAAATCACCTCTGTCATTGAATCAAAATGTAAATAACTTTTATTTTGTATGGTTAATAGGAAGGACTAAAATGAATTGAAAGTTTGTTGTCTTATTATTCACCCTCTGTGTTGATTTTGATGTTCTTTTTTATTTTGTGTTTATCTAAAAAATATATTGATTATTTGTCCTGCTGATTACTACCTTACCTAATGCTTTATCAATTATGATGCCTTTGCTATCATTTCCTTTCCTTTTTCAACATTTTCATAATGCTAGATCACCACAAGCACCTCGTTGGTGATTAAGTTGAAATTTAATATTGACTTAGCCAAGGCATTAATTTTTCTGCAAGTGACTCTATATCTGTTTTTATTTTTTCTTTTTCACTTCTAATTAACAGTTTACTGCAAGTGGGTTAGCATGAGAATGGAATTTGAGCCCTGTCCCCTTGTTGCATGTAAATTGGGTTTTACCACCAAGCTAGATAGTTTGTTTTGCATTTATTTGACTTTGATACCATCACCCTTGAGGAAAACTACGACAGTTTTCCTGGTGTGCTTGCCCGTGCATGGAAAGCCAAATGATTTCCATCCAATGAATTTTCCTTTGGACCAGTCTCATAGTTTAGTGTGCTGCCACACATCATCCAATGTTTCTGTGTATTTCTTGTTAGTTTGATCGAAAAAACTTTTATTTAACATTTGAATATGATATGCCATAATTCTAACAAATTTTCCTCTTCCAGGCTGGCCTTAAACCTGGTGGATTCTTTGTCCTGAAGGAGAACATTGCAAGGAGTGGTACTAACTTTCTCTTTCAATTTCTATCTCTAACTGTCTTATGGTTACGATTTTATAGGTTTGTGCCAAATATTCTTTCAATATCTGATATTTTACTGTTTAAATCCTTTAATGAGGTTCTTTTGTTTTACTAGTTCATCTTCAAGCCTCTACTGATAATACTGGTTCTGGGAATTACTATCTTGTGTTTTATCGTTATCATACCCATTCGCCCATACTTTGTCAATGTAAATACTATTTTCTTTATCAGTGTGCTTGGCAAAATAAGTTGTGAGAAATAGAAGTCACCAGAGATAAGTGAAGAGCATTGACCCACTGTCGTGATCTATTTGGATATTGAGAGAAGTCTAAGTTTTCAACATGTCTACTCAGTTCTCTCTACAGCTGGTTATCTGAACTTAGATAGTGCTTCCATTATCAGAATTGATATACTTGTTGGAAGATGACAGTAAAATGGCTGATCAAAATGGCACGAAATGATATATTATTTGAGGGGTTGGGAGGGGGGTGGAATCTACAGAGAAGGAAGATATTAAATACTTACTAAACTGTGTTTTTGTTATTCTTTTTCATTCGTAATAAGAATTATTTGTTGTGGGTACTATGTTTTTAGAGGCCAAATGTAGTCCACATTTGTTGTCCACAACTATGCTGTTGCAATAGAGAATGTATGGGATTTTATGCCCTGGGATAAACAAGGTTGGTAGACAGTGTTCTTTGACAACCCTGTAATATATTAGGACATTTGGTGTAGATGATAGGGTCAATTGGTGAAGAACTGCCTTGATACCACTTTGTGTATCTATATCCCTTGAATTTTTGGCTGCATTTTAATGGTTATAAAGAACTGAAGACATAAACACAAGTATCATGAGTTGTTTTCTCCAAGGTACTATGGTCAGCATAGGAGTTCCTACTCTGCCAATCTTGTTTGTCAAGTCACTGTAGATACTCTGATTATTGCTAGACAAAATGTTGAAAAAATAATTGTGAAGTTTCTTTCTAAAAGCTGTTATTTTGAGATCGAAAACTGGGGTCTTCTTGTCAATGTGACAAATTTGTCTCAAACCTTGAGCAATGTCTGATTAGAAACCTTAAATAGTGCCTCAGTGACAACTTGAACATCCATTTTCATTTCTTGTATATCAGGGCGATCCTGTGAGAACTTTGTTTTCCTTTGGTGTGTGAATTTAGCTTCCATGTGAAGATACGCTTGAAATTGTTGCAGCAACAAAATGAGTTCCTCCTGGCCATATTTTAAATACTTGCAGGATTTGTGTTGGACAAAGATGATCGAAGCATTACCAGATCTGATTCATACTTCAAGGAGCTGTTTTCTCGATGTGGATTACATATCTACAAATCAAAGGTGTTTACTCGTATCTTGACATAAATGATATAATAGAGTTGAACAAAATCAACATGATATCTTAATGTTTTTCCTTTTGCTATGATATCTATATAGTACTTGGAAACATAAGCTTTAGGATATACTTCTCATAAGCCACTTACAACATGGATCCATTTTTCACATGTATTTAAATACATTTGCACTGTCTGGATTTCTGGGAAATGCTTGAAAGTTTTGAATGATCATACTTTTTCTAACACATCAGGATCAGAAGGGATTTCCTGCGGAATTATTTGCTGTGAAGATGTATGCATTAACAGTTGAAATGCCAAAAAGAGTTTCTAAGACCAGATCTAAAGTGCAAGCCAATAGGCCTCGCATTATCCTATGATGTGTGTTTGTTTTTTCTGAACTTCTGAGTTGCTGCAAAGGTAGTCAGCACATATGAAATTCCAAGTGTACTGTATGCATAATTTGATGAATGTGAAGACTAGGTAGAGTTGGCTTTTTGCTGGAATTTTAATGGATGTCTTATTTGCTCGTGATGTTTACTTGTCCTCCTTTTATGTATTTGTTCATAACATTATGCCTACAGTAATGAATCTATATTCTTCTTCGAGTGTTGTGCAGTGCATTGAAATTGCAATTTCTGTATTGAAATAACATACTATTTCAATAAATAATGCATTCTTACAAATCTGGGGCAGCAAGTTGCTTTTCTTTCAGTGACGATGCATTACTTGAACTGAACGCGCATCTGTAAGGACCTAGACCTACATCACATGTAATCTTTTATGATTTTAAGATGTCCAAACCAGGCAAGACTTGTTGACTCTGGTGATCATATTAGAAATCTGAAATAAGATTGGAAGTGTTCCAGTTTGTCGATCTGTGCACTACAATCCAAGGGATATTCCTTGTTTAGCTTGATCAAACAGGATTCTGCCAGTCTCATTCTATCATCAACCACCCCTTGCAAATTTCCAAGATAATGCTTTCTGATATGCTTGATGAAACCGGCTTCCCGCTGTTCAAACTCTTCTAAGGGCCTCCTCTTTGTTATGATCTCAACAAGAAATAATCCGAACTTGTATATATCTGCAATACCAGAAAATTCCCACGTACTGCATTCACTGAAAACAAACAGATTGAGGAAGAACTTAAGATTGATAGAAATTAACTTAAACAGACTGGGGAAGAACTTAAGTTTGATTGAAATTAACTTACTTTTGGTACTAGTACAGCTTTCATCTGTAATATTGAACCTTGCAATCAAAGGGTCAAGACTGTGAGACAAGAAAACACAGCTTGTCCTGAGATCATAATCAACTACAGGCCATTCCTCTTGCACATAACACATGCCTTAAACAACTCCAATCAAAACTTTCAGTCTGTATTTCCATGCCGGAGCTGACCCTGAAAGCCATAACTCAGTGGTTTCTCCAGCCTCGCATTCTGTGACAATGGCTCTTGTTTCTTCGCCTGTTACACCAATCCAGTACGCGAACCAAGTTTCTGTGTCGTAACTGAAAAAGAATCTTACATCCCAGGACAAATTCATTTGTTGCTGCCTTGAGCATCCGTGTCGTAAATTTGTGATTTCTTTGAAGCATTCTTGGTAGGAAATCTGGCCTTATAAAACACAACCACACCAGAGAACTCATAATCACAACAACTAAGATTGGAAAACCAATCAACAAGATTACAGCTTTGATAGTGTAGTTCCGGCGCCCTGGAAGAAGACCTGAATGAAGGAAACCTGAAGAGTTAAAAGCGCTCAAAGAACTTGCTATCAGAACCTTTTTACTTCAGAAAAATGATTGTACGTGATAAGTGGATTTTATATTCATGAATTGGAAGATTTTTCTTGATGTTTAGCTAAATTTTAGAGGTTTTAAGAAGTATTAACTCATTTCTCGTTTGATTTTGGTAGTTAATGGAAGAATAAGCACTTAATAAACAATTGGAATCAACAAATGTCGGATGACAAAATTCGGTGAATAAATATGAAGTCGATAAATAGTAGTTAGAGAGCTTAGGGCCATGGTCATAGTGAGTTACAATAAGGAACATAAATAGAGACTCTAAGGCCATGACTCTGAACTGCAGTGCCAAAAAAAAATTGGGTTTTGGCACTCCAGTGCTAGAAGAAAATTTTTTTTAGAGATTTTTTGTTTTTTTCATAAATATAAAAAGAATAGTTATATTATTCGAGGGGACATTTGGAGAGACGATTTGGAGGTATTTTTGAGATAAAAAGAGAGGAGAAAACCCAAGAAGAAGGAGAATAAAGAAGAGGAAAGAGACGACCACATCATTGCTTTCAATTGGATATATTCTTAAATTTAACTTTTCTTTCTTTAAACTCTTTTGTTTCAAAATGTTGAATTTATTTTCTTTGATTTTGGTTTTATATATTATAAACTAAATTCATCTTATTCTTTATTCTACAGTTAAGATATAGTCAAATTATGAATAATTTAAGTTTATTTGAGTATTATTATATTGTTGAGTGTTCATCTTATTCTTAACGCGTGTATAAAATAGGTATTTTGTGTTTATGATCTTAAGATGTATGTTATCAAGTCTATGTAAAATAGTAATATACTTTTATGTTTGGTGTAATGTTTGCATAGAATTTAGAAATTTTATAAATTTTTAATTATTCGAATTCATAAAAGAATACAATAATTTAATAATTTAGTAATATTTTTATTGTCATCCTAAAAAATATTGATGAATATATGTGAGATTTTTTATTATTAATTATAAATTTGATTTCAATTAATAAAAATAATAAATTGAGTTTTAATTAGTTTAGGTAAAATAAGATATTTTAAATTTTATTTGATTTGATCACAACTTTTGTTTTTGTATTGTTCTAATTTAATAATTTATTTAGTTAGTTAATAAAATTAATTTTTAATTCCTTTAAATAATAATAAAAATAGTTAAAATTGATATTTAAAATTTTATATACATAATTTTTATAGAAATAATATTTAATTTATTACTTTTTTACTTATGAATGATTGCAATTGATAAGATTAGTAGAAGAAAAGAAACTTTCAATTGGAATATTGCCGGAAATTATATTATAACTCAAATCAAGAGCCTGGATTTGATTGCATGGGAGAACATCAGTTGGAAAACTAACTACCCTTCAAAGAATTGTTGGAAATATCAATGGACATAATGCTTACGGGAGAGTATTTCCAGAAAAAGTTGGAAGGATAAGTAAAGAGGTGTGATCTTTGAACGGTTTCGAAGGTCTGTTTTGGGGAATGGTTCAATGCAGTTAGTTCCTGGACTTATTGCGGAGGTGGCTAGCAACAATGCTGGACTTAAAGATTTCATTTAAGTCAATAGCGGATGAATTGCAGTATTTGAAAGATGGGTTGCGGATGCTGTTATTCATGAGTGTTGTGTTGAAATCTGGTGGTGCGTGGAAGTTGTTGAGGCCTTCGACAACTGTGGCAGAGAGTAACGAAGAAACTAGGAATGAAACTGTGATGAACAAGAAGTGTAGAGTTGCAGAAATGGAAGCCATGGAGAAAGTTAATCATAAGTCTTTGATTTAGTGTTTGTGATTATTAGCCATGAAGAAAGTTGCAGAAATGGAATATGACACACCAATGGGGCATGGAAGTTACAGGCTGTTGATACTACAGCAGTTTTATGTTTATAGAAAATTTAAATTCAGCAAGGATTCCATTGGAAGCCCTCTTTTCAAAAGAGAATTTCATTTTTAATTAACTAAATTATACTTTTTAACAAAGCAACGCTTTGATTGACTAAAGGGATAATCAGATGATTCAGCAAATAGCTTGCGAAATTTCCATCCTTGACGTGGTAAAAATTCATTGGCTGCTTTACAATGAGAGATGACTAAGCTTCTTATCAATTAGCAATGCAATAAAATTATCAGAATATTTTCTATCCTCTTGTATTTATTAATTTATTTATTTTACCTACTTTGATTTTTTTTTTGTAAGTTTTAACATAATTAATAAAAAATTTATTTATAATAATAATAATAATAATAACTGATACATCGGTTAGATATTTATTTTTTATATTATTAATTTGTATAATTAAAATTAAGAATATAATTATTCGTACTTTACAACTTTGGAGTCTGCTAAGATAATTATATTATATAATGACATTGAACACAAATGGAAAAACACCAATCCATTTCTTGGAAAAAGAAAAATTTATAAGAAAGTGATTAGATTAATTAGTACCTAAAAAGTATAATAGAATTAATTAACTATCTAAGTTTGTTAAAATTTACAATCACAAGCTATAACAAAAAGAAATGAAACAAATTCAACAACAAATTGATTAATTTAATGCTAAAGAATTAAGCTTTATCAATCATGATTGACCATTGGTTCTCAGCAACTGATCAATTGCTTCAACTATTGTTGGCTTTGATTGGAGTTCAGGATCATTTGCTAGGGTTTCAGCAAATTCTTTTGGTATCAGACACTTCTCTTCTGAGTACAATTTCTCTTGAATTATTGGAGATGCAAGAAGAGTTTGTAGTTCTTCTGCATGAACTGCTTCCTTTCCTTCCTGCCAAATTGCAAAAACACTAAATATAATTGATATTGTTAATTAAATTAAGAATTATAAGAAGTTATAATTAAATTAAAGAAACTAATTACCTTCTTTGATTCCATGAGCTGAAGAAGATTAACCTGTGCCTGCAAGAACTTCACATATTTCGAAGCAGCTTGGAACATTTCAGCTGTGTTCATTCTGTGTCCGCCAGGAATCAGCTTTCCAAGCTCTTGTGTCTTCTCAGTTATCCTCCTTCTCCTTTCTCTTGCAGCAATGCTCTGCACAGATAAGCTCGTTCCATTTAGTTTCTTCACATTCTCAGTTTTCCCACAACTGAAAGTTGTCGGTGCCGGAACCTGGAACTCAATAGGTGGGGCTGGAACTTCCGGAAAGAATTCGGGGACTAGCGGAGGATCTGGCACGTACCCGTATAAGAAATTTGGTGTACTTATATTTGAGTCGTAATGATTGATGTAGCTCTTTTGCCGTTTTGGTAACTGGTAAGAGTCAAAATCTTCGAGAGGGAAGATTTCGGGAGAGAGCGAGAAAAGGGAATCGGATGGAGTGGAGAAGTAAGGGAGGAGACTGGCGTAGCTGTCGGCGTAAGATAGATCGTCTGCTGGCTGCAAGGACTGATGGGTGAAATTTTCCGGAAAGTCGAAACCATTGTTGTTGAAACAGAAGAAGTCTTCAGCCAGCTGAGGAACTTGCGGTTGCTGGAAGCTGCTGCTGCTGCAGCTTGGCATCTCTGTGTTGAGATGCTGAAGAGATTCCCAGTTGGAGCAGAAACTCAAAGCCATGAATAATCTGAGCAGAATCTAATAACAATCCGAATATGAAGCGATCAAGCAACGCATACCAAAGTATTTATGACAAAAT
Organism: Swietenia macrophylla; assembly: GCA_032401905.1. NCBI lineage: Eukaryota > Viridiplantae > Streptophyta > Magnoliopsida > Sapindales > Meliaceae > Swietenia > Swietenia macrophylla. The sequence goes on from CP135572.1 coordinate 2,049,518, forward strand.
AATTGCTGAAATAACTGCATGCTCTAGCTAAAGAAGAAGAAGATGAACTGCTCTTGTAACAGCACGCTTAGGCAGTAGCTAAAGTTCTCTGAAACTAGAGATTCAGCCGCGAGAGAAGGATAAATTTAAGGACAAAAGCTTGAATGAAAGTTGAAATAAAAAATTACAGAAACAAATTAACGTAAGACATGAGAGATTACCTCAAACAGGAAGATATTGTCGTGTCTGTTAGTTTGTTGAATTGCAGCAGACCAGAAGTGAAGTGAACGATCTTATCAAACCATACAAACGACTGACAGTTAATTATAAGGAAAGAGAAGGAGAAAGAGAGGGAGGGGAGTGGGGAGGTTAGGGTTTAGGCGGAGAGAAAAGGGGAGGTTATGTGAGAAACTACCTGCTAATTATTAGGAATGAAGGGACACGTGTGTGTGTTTTGTTGGTTATTATCTGAGAAACCGTTACAGGGTTTGGCGGCTACTTGCAGCTTGTTAATGTCGTGATTAATTGAGTAATTTAATTAATTAACTTACCGTTACTCTTACCTTCAACTCACGTGTCAGTTATCTTCGAATAAATTAAACAAATAAACTTAACTATTTTTTTTATGGGATTCAAAGACCAAATTTTCATTTATATAGTTTTAGAAAATTATTTTATTTTATTTTATTATAATCATTTTTGCTCTTTACTATTGATAGCTCACATGCCCTTAATTAAGTTAAATCATTTAGTTAAACAATTTAGTTTAGTGAACAATAATTCACTTAGTACTTGGATTGTATAAATATCGACCTAAAATTATTGTTAGTAAATTATTTACTTTTGTTTTAAATCAATTCACAATAAAATTTTAAATATTTTTGTTTAATTTGTAATTAGAACATCACTCTAAATCATATCAAATATATATGTACTTATTATTACAAAATTTGTTCAACTTTTTTCTTTTGTTTTCTATGCCAAAACCGGTCTTAATTCTCACCACCATTGCATGTAACGTAGGCTTAATAGTTCTAAAGCTATCAATAATTGGTTATATTATATTATATTATATTATATAATATATATTTATGCGTAGACAAAATTTATCTTTAAAAAAAAAAATAAAAATATGTTTTACAACATATTATATTGATAATGGGATATCTAAAACCTATCCTCTACATGCAATTGGACCAATATTTAATTTTTTTTTTTACCAATCCCATCTGGATCGAATTAAAAAGTTAAAACAAGATAAAATGTCACAAGTGTAGAGTTACTTGAAACTTAATCACACGACATTGTTTTGTTTGCATGAGGTCTAAAATAGTTGTTTATGGGCAATTGAGTTATGTGTATAGATCATGATTATGGACAATAAAATTCATAATAGCGTGCACTTTTAATATTGCAAAACATGGCTTATTTCCAATTTGCTTGCAAGAGATTAGGAACACAATGAGGTAGGGACAAATTTAAGATAATTTGATGTATATATAAATATTTTGTTAATCTTGTGTGACTGATGACTAGGCGTCTTTTGTCTTGCATTCTCTCTTATCCCAGGCACGTCCCAGGTAGTTGTTGTTTTGTTTACAGAGTCATGAATTTTGTTGTCCGGTCTCATTAAATTGAAGAAAGAAGAGAATTGTCTAAATATATTAAGTTATGTGATTGAAGGTAATATGGTGGAGCGTTTAAAGGAGCAGATAGAAGTTAAGTCTGTTTGTTCGTTTGTTACATGTAAAGCTCATGTGCAAGTTAAGTAGTTCAATTGTTACTTTCTTGAGTCCAATAGCCGGTTGACACATGCAGAAGTTAGACTATAAAAGCTTGACTTTACTTTGTAAAAGTAGCCCGTTGTAACTAAGAAACAATTCAAGAAATTCAAGAATTCTTTTTGGTAACTTTTCTGGGTAACTTCCTTTTTCTTGTTTTTCTTCTTGGTTTGTAGAATTCTAGAAGAATGACATTGATATCACAAAACTCAAAGGAATTAAAGCAAAAAATGGAGTTTGCTGGTATAAGCTACGATGATTCTTGTGTTCCAGGGCGGTTTATTCACTTGTTATGCCCCAAGGTATGTAATTTTTGCGATTATAGTGTCAGTTTATGCTATTGCTGTATTGTTATTGTCGTTTTGAATTTGATATTCAAATGTTTTCGCGGCATAGTGTGAAGGTGGTCTGTCAATGGAGAGAAGTCTGTCTCTTCAAATAATCCATAATAGGTAAGCTGATTTAGTGCTTTTAGTTAATTTATTTTATGGAATTGTTTGTGCTTGGGTGTTGATTTTACTGGGTTGGTTCTTGTAGGGATTGTGCAATGTGGAGGTGATTTCGAGTTGACTGTGGATGGGCAGGCCGGGTAATGTCATGATACACTGCACTTTGAGAGTAATATTGTATTGCCAGAAATTCTTTTGTGCAATTGTTATATTGTTTGTCTGAAGTAGAGGAAGTGCTTTCGTGATGTTTTTGAGAAACTGATGTTTTTTCATTAATTTTTTTTGTCTGAAGGGTATTTAGGTCAGAAAATAATACAAGTGCTTTTCCGAAGAAGCACTTCATACACCCTTTTACATTCAATTGCTTTTGTGAATAATGATTTTACATTAAAAGAATTTTAAATAAAGTAAACCCAAATGCACCTCTTAGTTTTTTTTCTTTTCACATTCAAAATTGACGATGCAGGAAAGTCTTACTTCTCATTGACCAATTTCCAACCTGAAACGTTAAGTCACTCTACTTCTGAAGCAAGTCTTAAACACCACTTTTTGACACTTTACAGGATTCCTTATTTCGAAAAAATATTTCCTTCTGTCTAATACTGTTTTGAGCTTTTTTCCCACTATAAAATGGTTTACTTGTTGCTATTCTACACTATGCAATTTCTTTGCAATTGATAACTTCGGTTGTAAGTTGTTGCAGGCAAAAACGTTAGGAAAGTTATGTCATCAGAGAAGAGCTTAGAACTAGAGCCACTGGGTGAGAAGGCATGTAGATTGACTTCTCTTCTCATCCCCTTTTATTTCAATTGCGTGGGTTTCTTTTTAATTATTTTTGTTGAAATTTTTAATATTTCAGTGTTGGCCAATGTCCTTTGTAACTTGTAAGATTGTAAGTCCTATTAAATTAAGACTCCTCGTTTGTTAAGTTTGACAACAATTAACTATTTGTAGTTGGTCTTTGATTCAGCTAATTGCATACTTTGGTGAACGAATGATATCCAAGGAAACTCTGCAGAGGAATTCTGTCATGCAAAAATCTGTTGATCAGGTTTCTTTTTGATTGCATCAACCTAGTCATTATTATTGTAAATTATGACAGGTGATCTCGAGGTTATAAAATTTTTCATGTAGGATACAACTACTAAAAAAATAAATCATTGTTCAGCAGAAGTTTATCGGAATTCATGTCCAAGTTATATCATGAAAACAACCCTTTCTTATTGAAAGCTATTGTGAATCCCTTATGCAATATACATTTTTGGTACAAGTAATTAGCTGTAATATCTGATGAGCACAATTATCTTTTAATGAGATATCTTGTGATTGTGTAAGCTTGTGCACTGTGAAAATGGTCGGCTTATTTGAGTTGACCTAGTCGTCCACGTGATTGTGGAAGATACCAAGCTATAACGACCTTGTGTGTCAGAATGGCTGCAATTAATATTAGATATATCCATCCTGCGCTTTTCTGGATTGTGGAAGATACCAAGCTATTATGACTGTGAGTCAGAATGGCTGCATTTAATATTAGATATATCTACCCTGGGCTTTTCTGGAGAACTTGGGAATGCAGGGCTGTAAATTCGGTTGTTAATTTCATTGTTAACTCCTAGGTTCATGTTTTATGGAGCTATTTATATAAATCATTATCTTTAATGGATTTTCTTTTAAATTTTTTGAAGTTCAATGTGAACCACTTCAGCAATTTCAATCTGCTCCTCCTAACCACTATTGAAATATTTGCCAACAGGACGTCATGGCTTTCCCTTACAGACAAAACGGGGTTCTGGTTGGTTGCAAATACCGAAACATTGCAAAAAGATTTTGGCAGGTATTTGTGCTAAATGTTACATTTGAGTGCTGAATAGGTAAATATAGTTGATATACTGATGTAATGGCAGAAAAATGAGGGAAAAATCTTATATAACACAGCCACATGAAGCATGATAATTTATTTGTTTTAGCTTTGGTTAATGAATTTCGGAATGGAGAATAATATCACATAATAGTCTTTCATTCTTTAAATTGGATGGATTCTCTCACCGCCTAAAGCCCTTCTACAAACAATATCCTTGAAATCACTGTTATTTTTCAGGTCTGAACCTTAAGGGCATTATCCAGACAGTTTACCTATACTCCACAAATTTGAGTTGAGCATGTAGTTGGAACTCCGGACCACTGGGACCCTCCATTATAGTGATCTGTTTGGCACAACGGACTAGGTTCTGGATGCATAACATAGAATTTATGTTTAGGTTCATAAAAATGACATCCAGAGTCCTTAACTTTTGAGTGTATTCTATAATTTTTGATGCCTTGGATGGATTGAAATTATTGCATATGCTCATATCTTCATCGATTTATAGGTCAAAAATGTTAAAAATTGACTCCCAACTACATTTTGATTGGGTGATATCCCTTTTGTTACTGGGCATTTGGTTTAGTATGGTATGTCTCAGGACAACTGCGAGTGAAAGAAGAAATAAAAAATGGATATTGAATTATATGTTGAAGCAATGGAATGCTATAAGCATCAAGAATCGTGTTGGAGATGATATGAATCCATCTGGAAAACAATATTTTAATGTAACAAAGTCAATTATTCGCTTCAAGTAGAAGATGGCTTAATTGATGATACGTGCTTTAGGAGAATGTCTCTCTCTTCCATTGTATTATTTGAATTCTTGTTGAATTTATGCTTTTGTTGCAGGAGAAGGGCACTGAAAAATGGTTTTATGGACTTGATGACATAAATGAAGCTGCTGAAATAATCATTGTAAATACTGTTGCCATATTTTGTCTGATTTTACTCAGTTATTTTAATCTCTCTCTATTGATTTGTACTATTTTGTTGCTGATCATAGGTTGAAGGTGAAATAGATAAGCTATCAGTGGAGGAAGCTGGTTTCCAGAATTGCATAAGTGTTCCTTCTGGAGCACCCCAAAAGGTTTCTTACAAAGGATTACCACCACGGGCAAAGGTTTGAGTCGAACCTTCTCATTTTTTTTTTTTCTGTTCTCTGTCTTTTGGACATTCACCGTTAACAGTATGTTTTTCATTTATAGTATTACTTGTCCTGTTTCAGCTTCCCTTGCAGTATAATTGAATTATCACTAACATCTCCATCTCAAAAATTGGTCATTTGGCATTTGGCTTTGTGTTTCGACTATTATTTTCTATTTGTTTCTGTTTTGGGAAGCAGGATACCGGTTATCAGTATTTGTGGAACTGCAAAGAGTACTTGGATAAGGTATATGAACTTAATAAACATGCCTGCTTGATTTGGTGTCAAAGAGACGAACCTTTTTGAGTTTTGTTCCTCTGTTCATTGCTTTTTTTTTTTTTTTTCCAAAGGAAAGATAATCTTATTAACAAAAAAAATTGTAGGTTTCTCGCATTATTCTGGCAACTGATGGTGATACACCTGGCCACGCCTTGGCTGAGGAGCTGGCTCGTCGACTTGGAAAAGACAGGTTTCAATTTGTAAACTAATTTTGCTGTTATAATGTGGAAATTTATTCATCATTCTTCTTGAGGTTGGTTAATCAGTGATCATAACTGAAAAATTAGTGAGGTCTACTTATCACGAGTCTAAAGTTGGGTAGATTTTGCGTCAAATGGTGATAATTTGGGATTATCTAGATAGTGCTAAATTATCAAATTGGATAGCTCAAATCTTGATCCAGTGAGATCCTAATTTAGGCAATATCTTTAGTAATGGCAGTATATAGCAATGGCTTCTTTCCCATCACTTTTCCGTCTTGTACTGGTGAGAGCATCAACTTTGTGGTTTAGAGACCGAGTTTCTTTTTTAATTGTCTTCCAGAACTAGTATATCCTATCTATGGAAGAACTCTCTATTATTTTGTTTCTTGGTTTTCAGATGCTGGCGTGTACGTTGGCCAAAGAAAGATGAGTTCTGTTGCTTTAAAGATGCAAATGAGGTTTGATTCTTGTTTCTACCCTTTTCCCACTCATATTTCCTTGGAGCAGAGATGTAACATTTGAATGTTGTATGAAAAATTCAATCTGCATATACCAATGGTTTTTAAATACAAACATTCTTTCCTTGCCTTGTTTTTGAAGCCACCTTGAAGGCTACCATTTCATTTGGGAAAGTAAATATACTCGTCATTACTTGGCAAGAGGACATTTCTAGTTGTGTTAAAATTAAGACGAATCTGGGGGCTAAACTTATTAGGAGGAGAGATCAGGAAAAATTGCTTTCTGTGCTGATTCTGCCCACTAATCTACAACTTTGCAGATTGTATGAGCTTTGTCCAGTCCGAGTGCGATAGTATCTGTGATAGATTGAAATGACGTTTGCTTTTAAGTTTTATCCAGTTATTCATTTTTTAAACAATGAGTTTTATCCGAGAATATGTTTGGAGGGCTATGCAAGTATACTTGAGATAAGAGGTCGAGTTTTAAGATAGCTCACGTTGAGGTTGCAACGACGAGTTTTCTTTCGTGTATTGGAAAATGCAACTCAGGCTCAACCTTAGATCCTGATATTCTAAATTCTTACTTAATCATGGCAATTGACCTTATCCTTGTGCACAACTGCAAGGAGAAATTCAATAATAGTTTCTTTCAAAACCCAGAATTTTGTTAATGTACTACCTGGTTTATGTGCTTATTATATGTTTGGTTTGTTGCCTAGGTTCTCAAGTATTTGGGTCCAGGAGCTCTGAAGGAAGTAATTGAAAACGCTGAGTTATATCAGATTCACGTTTCATGTCAAACAGTATAGCATGCCTTACCCATAGACTTACATGGTAGAATAAAAGGTGTACAGGGTTACTTTTATTAGTTACTGAATTTTCTGTATGGGAATTTATAGTTAAATGGCCTTTTACAATGCAGTTTTGAGTGAATTTCAATAGAAGCACTTCTGCAACAAAGTGCTTGTAAAACACTAAACTCTTTATGATACACGTACCAGAATCTATTTATTTAAGTTTAAGGGGCTATTTTGTAATAAATAATAACTTTCAGGGGTTAAAGTATAATAAATTAATTTAAATGTTAAATTCATAAAAACAATTCAACTTTTTTTTATTACAATTTCAGAAATATTTCTGAAGCAGGTTTCCGACTTTTGCCCACAACCATTTTTGACGAGCTTTTAAACGTCTGCCACTGATTATTTAACATATAATTGGCTTAAGGGCAAAACAATTGATGACCTATTTAGGTTCAGTTTGATATAACTTTTCAAATAAAGTTATTTGTAGACTAAAACCTATTGATTCTCAAGAAGAGAAATGAGCGGTGGAGAGCATTATGAAATAGGAAAAGCAAGTCCTCTGAAAAAGGCTTGAACATGGGCCATTTTCTCGATGGTGGTAGATTTTCCGAACTCGGGTTCGTGAATGTGGTATGGCAATGGATTGCATTGAGCTAATTTAATGAGCTAGATATTGTCAAAAAGAAGCTCAATGGATGCATTGTGTTTGGTATTAACAACACGCTAAATGATGCTTACTAATCACTCTCTGCCCAGTACGAAAGTGTAATTATGTTTGTTATACAATTATACTGAGACTAAAACGAGGTTTGGAGGAAAAATAAAAGTTAGCTAAAGAACTTGAACTTTGTTTACCAAGTTAGCTTCTATCTACAATTGCAAGCTGACCTAATCGCGTCCATATAAAATGTAAGTTAATTAAAACTGGTTTCAAAGCCTCCTTTATTCTCATGTGGGTTATTCATTGGCTTCATGATTCAGTCGGGTTGTTCCCCTGATTCGTCACCAACATTCTTGTCCTGTGAACTTGACTTTTTCACCGTCGCAATCCTGCAAACACTCCTGCTCCTTCTCATTGGTTTTTGTTCTATGGTCATACCAATCAATAACATGATTTGAGTTCTCCACGTCCTAGGAGAGACTGACAATATTCTTCCCGTTCGAGTTTCTTACTTTTCTTGGAAAAATTTTTGTCGTTCTTTGCATATTCTTGGAGTAGTCGTTTCTCATCTGGTTAAAAGAAAATTTACACTTCATTAGATATCAAAATAAAATAGCAAGTAAAACGAAAATCAATAAAACACTTGAATTTCGTTCATTATAATTCATTGATAATATCCTCCTGAGTTCTGCTGTTTCTGCTTCGTGAAATTCAATTCTATCGACCCAATAAAGCTATGCTAGCACATCACCATGCCTAAAATCTTGAGAAGCTTGATTTAGATACAATCACTGTGTCTGATAGTAATTAACGGATATTTCCCTTTAGGTCAGCTAAAATAGTGGGTACATAGAATTATATATAAAAACTATGTATAGTTTCTTTGAATATAATAAAATCTATTTAAAAATATCAAAAATACTTTTTATTCATTGAAAATATTATTATAATATTTTAATTTTGTTTTCTTTTATTTTTGCTTTTCAATATATACTTAACCCATTAAAAAAAATGAATGTATATGAATTATTAGTAAAAATATTTATATTAATAAAAAATTTTAAAGTATAAATTTTATTCTTAATGAAACATGTTATAATAAAAAATATAAGAAAAATTGCTAACTATTTATTTTTATATCCAAAAATATTTTTAATAATTTTTCAAGAAAAATAATTTTTGAGAATAAAGAATGAAAACATGCATGTTTTATATTTATAGGTAATAAAATATTAGATTTTATAGTAAAATAGTCTAATATTAAAGCCTATTTTAAATTTTAGCCCAGACCCAAAACTTTTTATAATATTAATCAAATAAATTATTTTTGAGCAAAAATACCCTCAATCTTTTGTCTTTCTCTTTGAAACATTCCAAGCCCTTACAAGAGGAGAAAGAGAAAAGAGAAAGAAGAGAAAGAAAAAAGAGAGAAAAGATAATAAAATGATTAATTTGTGTTGTTATTAAGTAAGTGTTATTTTTGCAAACATGATTTTTTAATAATAGATGAAAAATTGCAAAGAAAATATAGATAAAAGAATTCATTGAAATCAAATTTACGATTTTTATTCAAATTCTCTTCACGATTGAACTAATTTCGTCAAGAGAGTCTTTTTTCAAATTAATTTTTTCGATGATTTTGTCGAGGGAGTTATTTGTGATTTTTTTTCATATTTTTCATTATTCATATTATTCATTATGCACCTAATCACATCCAAACCACAAAAACATATATAAAAATTAGCCTAAATTATTTTTTAAAACTTTTTATATACATTAAGTAAACTTAAATTAATAAAATCACGACAAAATTTTGATTTTGATTCGTAAAGTTTGAGTTAGTTTATTTTAAAAATAACGTGTAAGATTTTGTGTGAAAAGAAAGAAAAGAGTAGGGATCATTTTTGTTCAAAAGTCATACTCTTGGCTAAGATTATGCGAAATTTTTAGGCTGAACTATAATTAAAAACCAATTTTAAAATTAGGTTATTTTACTGTAAAATCTTAAAATATTTCAAAAAAAAATTGAGCCCTAAAATTGAACTAGTTCATTTTAATTAGCAGTGTTCGAAGAGTCGAGCCGACCTGGTTTGGACGAGTCATGAGCCAAGATTAGGCATGTAAGTGAAAGCTCGTCACGAGTTCGAGTCAGGCTAGGCACACGGGCCCAAGCCTAGGCCTATGGCCCGCACATGTAATTTAATTAAAAAATTAATTTTTTGGTAAAATTACAAAAGTCCTGCAATCCCACTTGGTATATCTATTGGGCTTAGGCCTATGGCCCGTGTCAAACCTCTTTTTTTGCGAAGTCGACCCGATCCGATCCCTTGGCCCTCCCCAATCAATTTTTGTAGGCTAAGCCAGCCAAGCCGGGCTGATCTGGCCCTTTTAAAAACCCTATCTAAAATCATGAGAACCCCGCAGAATCTTGTTACCAATTCCAGACGAAAAAGTACGTATGCTTTCATTAAAGGTTTTGATATAGCTTTAGCAGATTGCTGTATCCGCTTCCGGTTTCAGGAGAATCCATATTCAAGATTCTCTTTCGTTTTCCCTTCTTCAGCTGCACAAACCTGAAAATCATTTGATTGAGCTGATCTGTTTTAAACTATAACTTAGTTGCGAAACCTAATACTCTTTTTTTTCCTTTTTTCCAACTCTGAAAGTTGACTATTCATAGCTCCTGTAATATATGATGTGGGTCTGACTCACGATATCAATGATGAATGGTCTGGATTAGACTTAATCATTTAGGAGAGAATCAATCTTCAATCATGCCATGGTATTTTCCTGACGGCGTGGAATCTGACATAACTACCACATTGAGATGTCATTTGGCCAGCTAAGCTTGCGGCCAGAGAAGCAGCAAATCTATCAGACAAGAGCTTTCTCAGTTCTCATGATCATGAACCAGTAGAGGGTAATGCCAAGTGTAAAAGATGTCTGAAGTCTACTTAAGTTGCTGTGCTTTGCAAGAAGAAATGCAGCTACGATCTAGGCCAAAGCAAATAACAACTTGCCCTTCCCACCAGCACCATCAAATTTATGACAGCAAATCGTAGATGTTTCTTCATGCACCATTTGATGTTGCCCTTTGCTGTCCTTTATTAACACAGATTACAGGAAATGATTAATAATGGAACCGAATTAGTATAGATGCCTCGTGACGACAACCAAGATTATTATTATTATTATTATTATTTTATATTGTTATTAAACTTCATTTTACTACAAAAATTAATACATTATAAAATGAAATTGGGAAATTTAATTTTGCACTTCTTTTTTGAGATTTTATTTGTCAAATATTTTATAAGATTTATTATTAATATTCAAAATTTCGAAGCAAATCTAGCTGTGAATAAAAACAACTCGTGAATTACGACATGATTAGAGATCGAATGCAGCCAAAAACATAACAGTCCATCTGAAATTTGAATAGTAATATCTAAGTTCCTAATATTTATTAAAATTACAATCATAAAATTGATAATTTTTTTTTTATTTCAAATGTCATTCATTGAACACAAAAAGGTAAAAAATCATAAGAATTTCTCCTTCAAAGCTAGTTTTAAGAAAAGCTTGATTCTTAATTTTTTGCTTTTGTTGGAAAAGGTTAAAAAAACTAGATTTTCTCTTTAAAAATATGAATCATGAAATTTTTAAACAATTTTACATGTATATTAATAATAATTTAATTGTTATATCTTTAAAAAATTTTAAATAAACCAATCTATTTATAAGATAATTTTAAGGATATTAACTATTTAAAAATGAATTTTTTACTCTGGAATTTGATGCCATGGATTCGTATAAAATGTTTACAAATTATATCTGTATTGGTAAATATTGAATATTTGGAGATCTGAATGTTATTTTCAAAACATGGCTCTAAAACTGAACAAAGGACAAAAAAAAAAAAAAATGAGATGGTCGTGGGCCCCAATTATGGCCTCATTTTGCTGGCCTCCAGGCTAGCAAAACTCTTGGGAAAGAATCTCCAACGGCACCTCTGCGGTGGATCCAGATAGATAAACCCATTCTCTTGAGAATCAAAATATATGACCGTTACAACACGCTTCTTTTTCTCGAGAAACCAACAAACAAAACAAAAAGTAGCTCATATAACAACGCAACAGCAAGGGAGAGTGAAATTTATTGAAGGAGAGAGTTTTCTTTCTTTTTCTGTCTAGTTTCTTATCGTTTTAGTTCTTGTTTGTTTTGAGAACTAATGAGCAACGATGACTGTTGAGGTTGTTAAAGTCGAAGAAACCCAGAATGTTGATGAAGTTGTGAAGAAGGAAGAGCCGAAAACTGTTCAGAAATGTTCTTCTTACAAGGAAGAGAGCAATTTTTTCACTGATCTGAAAGAGTATGAGAGAGAGGCTTTAAGTGAGCTGAAGGCGAAGCTTGAGGAAGCCATTCTTGGGGGCAATCTTTTGAAGAAGAAAGAGATGAAAAAGAGTGAAGAAGTAGCTAATGGAAGTGAAGAGAAGGAGAAATCAGAAGCACAAGAAGAGAAGGAGAAGGAGAAAGAAGCTGAGAAACCAGTGGAAGAAGAAGCTCAACAAGAGGAGGAGAAGGAGAAAACAGACAGAGAAGGCGACAAAGCAGAGGATGTAAAAAAAACAGAAGGGGATGACAAGGAGAAAGCCGCTGAATCAGGTGAAAGTGAAGAGAAAAAGGATCCTGAAGAAGAAGAAAAATGCGTTGAAGTCGACAAAGATATTGCCCTTTGGGGAGTTCCTCTTTTGCCTAGCAAAGGAGCCGAGGGAATCGACGTAATCCTGTTGAAATTCTTGCGGGCGAGAGAATTTAAAGTGAATGATGCGTTTGAGATGCTGAAGAAAACCCTTCAATGGAGGAAGGAGAACGACATAGATTCCATCGTCGGCGAGGAATTGGGAGATGATTTAATCTCTGCAGCTTATATGAATGGCGTCGATCGCGAAGGCCACCCTGTTTGCTATAACATTTATGGGGTGTTTGAGGATCAGGAGCTCTATCAGAAGACTTTTGGTACTGAAGAGAAACGCGGGCAGTTCTTGAGGTGGAGGCTGAGATTGATGGAGATGGGCATTCAGAAGCTTGATTTGAAGCCTGGTGGCATCTCTTCTTTGCTTCAAATCAATGATTTGAAGAATTCTCCAGGACCAACAAAGAAGGAACTGAGGGTTGCCATGAAACAAGCTGTTGATCTCTTGCAGGACAATTATCCCGAATTTGTTGCCAGAAATGTACCTTTAATTCATTTCTTTCGTTTCCTTTGCATCTGATACATTCACAGAAATTTTTTTTTTGATGGGCAGTTATAATCTTTTGATTGCTGCAGGTATTTATTAATGCTCCATTTTGGTACTATGCTTTAAATACTATCTTGTCACCATTCTTAACCCAAAGAACCAAGAGCAAATTTGTTGTTGCTCGCCCTGCCAAGGTCACTGAAACTCTTCTCAAGTGAGTATTTCCCTTTTTTTTTTTGGTTTCCTTTTGTTCCTGTTAATGTCTGAATGGTTGAGGCCAAAAGCCAAGGAAACTGAGCTCAATTTTTCTTGATTATAGATACATCCCGGCTGAAGAACTCCCTATCCCATATGGTGGTTTCAAGAGGGAGAACGATTTCGAGTTTTCTAAAGAAGATGCTGCTGTTTCCGAGATTATTGTCAAGGCAGGATCAACAGGAACTATTGAGATTCCAGCAGAAGAGGTATTATTATATTATTTTCAGGGAACAATTTATTTGTGTTTTTTTCAGGACTTGGATAAAAAATTCTTGTTGGTTTTCAAGACTGATTTAATTTTTTTTTCTTCTCTAATGATGACAGATTGGAACTACAATCACTTGGGATTTGACTGTTCTGGGTTGGGAAGTGAATTACAAGGAAGAATTTGTGCCAAGTGATGAAGGATCTTACACTATAATCGTTCAGAAAGGCAAGAAGATGGATTCACAGGAAGGACCAATTCGCAACACCTTCAGGAACAATGAACCTGGAAAACTTGTTCTCGCAATTGACAATGGATCAAGCAAGAAGAAAAGGATTCTGTACCGATACAAGACAAAGAAGAACGCCACCTTTTGAAATCCATTCTGTGGAATTTTATAAATCTTGTTATTTTGTTTAAAACTCTTCATAAAAGTTGGTGCCATTATTCATTATTGATATTCTTTTTAAGGCAGGGATATGTGAGGGGATAAGAAAATTTGAACATCATTCCATTTTTTTCCAGGATTAATATAATAGAATCCAGTGTTTTGATAATACTTGTTTCTAATATTTGTAGCTGTGGGGAATCCTTGTTCAATACTCAGCGAGAGTGATAGATTGAAATTCGTTGTTGCATGTAATTTTGATTGAGTTAAATATGTATGATTTTATCAATTATTAGAATAATGTTTCATACGCAATAGAATACATTGGTTGTTATTGTCAATGTGAATGAGAATTTGGTAGAGAAATAATAATAGAGTGAGCATTATACTTTTGCTGAAAACATTGCATGTACTTATAATAATAATAATAGTAATAGGATAATAAAATTAATTGGAATTTTTCATTTAACAAACAATATGTTATTTTATTTCATTTTAATTAAAGTACTCTTTTTTGGCATGTATGTGATTCGAGAAAAATAAAATTAAAAAAAAAAAACAATTCACATTTATTTGAGAATTGGACATCGACTATTTTGTACTTAAATAAAAAAATTTGATAAAAAAATCAAGGCCTAAAAATAAGCAATCCTTCATTTTATTTTAATATTAAATTAGTAAATAATAATAATAATAATAAATTGATTAACATTTATACTATAATTAAAAATAAACACAATAAAAAATTTTTATTCACAAAAAATTTTGGTTTAATCCAATGTTTTAAGTTTTATATTTGTGAAACACTAAGTGGATGATTTCTCTTCTCACAAATGAATATCGCATTATAATGTATCCAACGCACATAATGCATGAAAAAAATATGTGATAAATTCTTCTATTTCTAAGAATTTATATTCAGAATTACCTTATCAACATTCATTATTTTTTCTTTTTGACCTAAACAAGTATAGTCTTTTTTTTTTAAAATTTTTATATTCACCTAATAATCCAATTTTAATGGACATGATATTACATATCACTTGTATTGAAATGTTGGAAGAAATTAATTATAAAAATTTAGTAGTGTTAGTATTAAATTTGTGCTAAAAATTTTGGATAGTTTGTATATTAATAAATAAATGATTTTGATAATTATATTTAGCTGGGAGTATCAAATGATTGAAGAAACAACAATGATGTCCATGTAAGCTTTTTTGAAAGTTTGCACAAAAATTAAAAGAGTATAAGTCTGCATTTAACATAAGTATATGAGCTTTCATCTAAACCTTAATAATAGCTCATTGGTTGAGCGTCAGTCCTGTAAATTGAAGGTTTATCTGCATGGGAGGCATTTAAATCAAATTTTTAAAGGTATTTAATTTAAGAATTTGCAAATTAAGTTATACATAAGTTATCAGAATAAAATTTTTATACAATGTAACCAAGTTGGCGTATAATTAAATTAAATTTTTATCCAAATAACTAAAAAAAAGTTGTAATGCCCTTATATCTTTTGTCAAATGTTATTACGAATGTAACTCCATAAGAATTAAATAGTATTAAATTTTTATGCAATGTTACTACAAAAGTTGAAATGCCTTTATATATTTTATTTCAAATTTTAAATTCTGTTAGTGAAGCAATTTAACTCCAAAAGCATTAAATTTTAATACATGTAAATTCAGAAGTTCTAATATTATATTTTATTATAATGAAATTTAATGCAATGTCAGCACAAAAGAGGGGGCACCACCATATTGGTTACATATTCTAAATAATATATTTTATTATTCAACTCCAAAAATTCAAATTTTATTATATTTTATTTGTGATATTATCAAATACTTACTCAAAATTTGTAGTCATTTCACTTTATGATAAATTTTTATAGAAGCAAGTATATTTTCCTTATACGTTACTTTGATCATAAGTTAACTAATTAAAAAATAAACATACCATTCTTTTGTTTAGCCTTTGTAAATAAAATTTTAATTTATTTATTATTATTTAATTTTTAGAATTTGTTATATATACTTTTTAAATAAACAAAATACTATTTTACCAAAAAAATTGTATATATAGATTATTTTTTTAACAAATCAATTTAGAATTACTTACTACTCCATATAAAACTCAACTAAGATTTATAATGTATATTAAAAATTTAATTTTATTGTATAGATCTTCAAATAGTGTTAATTAATTAATTAATTAATAACAACAACAACAACAACAACAACAACTATATTAAGATATTGAAATTTTTATTATGTAGAATATTTTTAAACCACAATAATTGTATTGTAGAATTTCAAAAATTTAATATAATTTATTTTTTAAAAAGTATGATAATATGTTAATGATACTTATTTTATATGAATTAAAATTTTTATATCATTAAAATTTAGAATATAAATTATTACCTAATATAAAAAATAAAAAAATAATTAAGGATGAAAAAATTAAAATTTTATTTATGAAAATAAATAAATCAAGAATATGCTTATCTTTTAATTAGTTAACTTATTGTTAAAATAATGTAAAGGGAGAAAAGTGTCTTTTTAATAATTTGTTATAAAGTGAAACTAGAACAAATCTCAATAAAAGCGTACGACAAAACCTCTATTTTAAATAGTTTGTATGTTGTAATATTTAATTTCAAACTCTCTTAATGTTTTTTGTAGTGGAGATAAAACTAAGAACATATATAAAAAATATGCAACCAAATGATTGTATTGCATTTTTAATTTTTAAAACCCTTACAATCATATTAACATCATTACACGCGCGTATATATACATATATTGGTACAAGGTTCAATAAAACCCTAGTAAATTATCTCCAAAAAAGCATATGATATACAACCTTTATTATAGTTATATGTATTATAATTTTAACAAAGAATTGGATGATAGTGATCCTAGCTACTACAGACTGCTCTAGCCATAATGCCTCATCTCTATAGGTCTTGTTAGATAGTCTTCGCAGCTTTGGTATTGCAGGCTCGCAATAAACTTTTATAACTTGGCATGGCTTCTTTTGGCAATGCATAGGCTCTGGGCTTTCTTGAGCTACAATCTCAACTCTTCCCTTAAACATGGGTTCTTTTTAAGATGTTAAATTTATCCTTTAGCTTTATGAACCTTTATGAACCTTTATGAACCTTTATGCTAACAATACTTTGATTAGAATATTTGCTGGTTGATCTCTTTTGGGAGCATATTTGATTTCTAATTTACCTTTCGCTAATTTTTCCCTTATGAAATATATTTCAATATCACTATATTTAGATTTTCCATGAAATATCAAATTTTTTGGTAAAGATAAGACATTTTAATCATTACATCAAATTATTGATTTTTGTTTTATTTTTATCTTTAATTTAAATGAGAAAGATTGTAGCCAGACCATTTTAGTTGTTGTGAGTGCCAATGATCTGTATGAAGATTTTTTGCTAGATCTTGATGCTAACCTTTACTTTCTTGAATATTAGGAAACAAGATTGTCGACCAAGAAAACTCCAAAGCCATTAGTGGATCTTTGGTCATCTAAGTCTTTAACCTAGGCAACATCAGTAAATCTAACAAAATTCAGCTTTCCTCCTTTTGAATAATATAGATAGTGATCTTGTATGCTTCAAAGATACCACAAAATTCTCTTGTAATATGTCTAATAAGGTTGTTTTAAATTTTTTAAAATTTGACTTAATTTATTCATATTAAATGTACTTTTTGAGTTATATATTGTATAGCAACTATTGGACTTTTATATAATGTCATCTGTTGAAATCGTTTCCAACAAACTTAGAGAATTTTTCACTGTTGTTCATAAGGCTAGCATGCTTTTGCATCTTTCTATTTTAGTTTTTCTCAACAAATCATTGATTATATGGCTTAAGAGAAATACATATCTTGCTTATTTCTCTTTATTTCAATACTTAAAAAATAGCTTAGTGATCCCAAAACTTTCAAGGAGAAACATTCATTCAGTTTGTTGATGATTTCTTTTTTATGATCTTCTTTGCTTCATGTTATAAGAATATCATCAACATAAACAAATAATAAAATTATTTTATTTTTGGACGAAAGCACAAATAGTAAAGTATCTATCTTTAGATTCATGAATCTTTAACTTATAAGGGTACTTCCTAATCTTTCATATTAGACTTTGGGGCCTGCTTGAGCCAATAAAGTGCTTTAATAAATCTACACACATAATCAGGTTTCTTTGCATTTTCGAAGTCATTTGGTTATTATATGTGAACTTTTTCAACTATGCTTTCATTTAAAAATACATTATTAGCAACTATTTACTTTATATCCCAATTAAAATGCACAACCAATCTTTTAACTACTCTTACTGTTAAGGATCTTACAACAAAATTGAATGTTTTTATATAATTTACTCCAACAATTTGGTAAAAACCTTTGGCTATTAGCTTGCCTTGTGTCTTGCTACACTTTTATTTGGTTATATTTAATTTTGAAAATTTATCTATTTTCAACAATCTTTGATCCAAGTTTTGATTCCACCAACTCTTAAGTTTTGTTTCATAAGTCCTTTATACTCTTTGATCATTGCTTTTTTTTTTTTTTTTTTTTCATTTTGTCAACTTTTTGATTCTTGAGGAAATGTTCACAATAATGACATCATATTCTAAACCAAGATCATTGAGAATATAGTCAACCATATCTTCTTTATTGAGTATTTTTCTTTTTAATTATGGCAGATGTTTTTCATTTTTGAGAAGTAATTACTTATGTTAATGGCACTTTTTTTAGTGGACTATAGCTGGCACTTAAGTTGCATGATTTTAGCATGAGATTGGGAAGAGTAATATCTTGATACTGCATCCCATTACTTTTTTAAAGTTACACAATTGATGAAAAGAGTTATTTCATTTATGGTTGAAATGAGCTAACTGAGCAACAGGTCGTTTAATATATTCCATTATTGAAAAGATGGGTTTTGTAATGACAAGTTTTTTATTTTCAACTATTTTGGTATTGCATCTTTGGGCATTATTCTTGTCCACCCATTTTTTTATTTTCTTGAATGTTTTGTCCAAGTAAACTTTTACTATGTCTATTTGTTCTTGCCAATCTTTGATCTATTTGTAAGCAAATGGACTATAACATGCACACTCTTTTGTCATCATTTGCTTGTCACAATGTCAAAAGGGTTATGTTGAGCGCCTCATTTTGGTGCGAGTTGTAAGAGAATTATGTTACTTTCATAAACTTCACTTAATTATACTGGTTGGTACTTACAAAATATAGTAAGTACATATATAATAATACGTTAATTCGTTCAATTTGGGTAATAGTTTATGGGTAAAAGCTCGTGAAAAAGTAGAGATCTAAGCTCATAAGTTTAAAAAATTCACTTAAAAACTTCTTGGTAAACCTCAGATCTATATCACTGATGACATTGCAATGTAAGTTTTAATACTTCACAACATGTTTGAAAAATAAGCGTACGATATCTTTGACATTGTAATATTGGAGGATTGGAATAAAAGTGGCATATTTTAATAGTTTGTCTACCATAACCATGATAAAACCACATTCCTTATAAGTTGAAAGTGTAGAGCTAAAATTCCTGGTAATGTACTCCTATGAATGCTTAGGGATAGGAAAAAGTTCGAGCAAACCTATTAGGTATTTGTGCTCAACATTTTCTTGTTGGCATATTACATAAGTTTTTATGTACACCTCAATATCATCTCTTATTTGTAGTAAATAATAAAGATTTCTAAGTAAAGTTATAATACGATGAGTTTTCAAATGTACCATTCATTTAAAATTATAGCACTCTTTCATTCATTTTGTACACAAGTTTCTTCACTTTGCAATATATAAGCAATTTCTAATGGTGTAAAGAATACCATCATGCTCTTAAAATTGCGTTATCTTTCTTTGTTTGGAAAACTTCATTAGACTTTTGATGAATTGGTCATTGGTCAAGCCTTCCTTTATGCGGTTAACACATTTAAGCTAGTTAATGTTGGCAAATTTTGCTTTGTAACTTAAGGTATCAACCACGATATTTACTAGATCGAGCTTATACTCCATGGCATAATAAAATTTTGCCAAAAAATTTTTTAATTGTGTTTGATTAAGACAGTGTTTCTTTTGAGATTTTAAAACTAATTCATTTTTATATTGTTAATCTTGATCACGAACCAGTTACCAAGCACGTAATATTACTATACATTTAAACAATAAATTATCATTGTCATTTTTTTGTCGAGCACAAGATACCTTTACTCTATGTAATTTAACTTGTGACTCACAAAGGTGATAAAGTGTTCATTTTACATAAGTACACCTCTAATTATAGAGTTTTAAATGTTTGTATGCACTTGAATGGTTTAGAGTAATCAAGCAATGAGAAAATTAGTTCCTCTATTATGACTTGTTTTAGATCTTCAAATATTTTTTGACATATCAATGATCATTACTACATTTCTTTCTTTTTAAGCAAATTAGTCAAATGTATTGCTTTAGCAGAATACCCTTGAATGGCACATCGATAATAGTTAACTAGACCAAAAAATGATTTCAAAGTTGTCACTGTAATAAAGGGTTGCCATTCTTGAATGGTGCATACCCTGATTGTATTGATATGTATCCATCCATCAGATATCTTATGGCCTAAAAGTATCTGTTCTTGCTGAGTGAAGGAATACTTTTTTTTAGTTCATGTATAACTCATTCTCTTGCTGTATTTAGAAGACACATCTTAAGTGTTCCACGTAATCCTTAAAGCACTCATTGTAGATCATAATGTCATCTAGGTATACCATTATTAACTTTTTGAGGAATGAGTGCAATATTTTATTTATGAGGGTACAAAATATGGCAAGTGTGGAATATAATAAGTGCACTTGTGAGACTGAAGGGTATTATAAAGAATTCATATGATTCGTACCTAGTCACATATATTGTCTTTAGTTTATCTTTCTCAGTGATACATATTTGTCAATAACCAAACCTTAGGCCAAGCTTAGAGAATCATTTAATGTTTTCAAGGCAATAATCGAGGCATATGTGCAAACTTTTATCTTGCTTGCATTGGAATAAGACTAGTGCGCTAAATGTTACTTTAAAGAGCCTTATAAATTTGACATCTAGTAGCTCATTTAATCATTATTAGAGTTTCTTAAGCTTAAGTAGAGCCATATGATATAATCTTATCGCAAGAGGTTTAACGCTAGGTTTAAGATCTATTTTGTGGTTCACCTTATACTCTGATGGCAGTTTCTTCAGTAGTTTTAGAAGTATCATATTACTGTACTCTCAAAGAATTCATTGAACTCTTTTCAAAATATTGAGGATAAACGTGAGAGGATTGTCTTCTCGTAGCATGGCAGGTACATACTCTCAAAGAATTCATTGTATTGCAAATAACACATTAGCACTAATGTATATTTGCTTAATTGGCACCATGTAGAATCTCTCCGTGTCATTGAATTTCATGCACCCATCATTGATAAAGGTGAATCATAACATACAATAGATAAATTCATCATCTAACACTAGTTTAAAGTTGCTCATCGATATAACGTTTAAGTTGATGTTGCCATGCTATGATCTAATTTGTATTGGTATATTTCAAGCAAATTCATGAATTGACTAAGGAGGTTGGTCAGTGACCTTTACCCATCATAGTTCTCTTTAACATGTATTAAGCTTAACTACTTTACTAATTTCTCTGCAATCAAGCTTTGGTTGGTGTTATAATTAATGAACACATTGAAACTTAGCCCTGTGATGTTTGCATTAATGTATTTGAGCATTTTGTTGATATTTAGTTTTATTATTGTCTTGGCCTTCGACATTACTTCATTTGGCACTTCATTGGCCTAGATTAACCTAAGTACACATATCGAACCTAAGTGTATATCCTTCTATGACTTCTCGTAAGTGTTAATTATGTCGTTAAGCTTGAAGCACTACAAACATTCTCTAATATGGTGTGCTTCTCTATAAAGAAAACAATTCTATTTTCAGTTCTTCTGTGCCCTATGAGCATTATTCTGCCTCTTGTTTCTTAATGTTCAATTAGGTTGTGGATCTACCTTATAATGTTTGTCTCCCTTATTTTTCTCATGACTGCATTGCTTAGAGTTTAAAGTTGTTTATTGCTTTTGTCACACTTGGATAGTTCGTAATGGAACTCAATTAGTATTTTGGTTACCTCTATCACTAAAGCAAGGGATTAGATGTTCTATCGTTTTAATTCTTACTTCGCTCATGATAGTAATCTGTTTAAAAAGAATACCAACTAGTTCTTTTTAAACATGTAGGGAATTTCTAGTATTAAAGAATTATATTTTTTAATGTAATCTTTGATTGACCTGTGCTATTTAAAATCGGAAAATTTTCTTATTGCCAAATTTTTTGCATCCTCGAGGTAAAATTATCTCTTGAAATTTGCCTTAAATTCATCCCATGTGTCGATGATGCATAACTTTTTCTTCATTTTAGTGTGACAATGTCTCCTTCATAGCATTGCATCATGCTCAAAGTAGAAGATGCATGTGTTTATTTTGATAGAGTAGTTGGAGATGTTTATGGTGTTTAGGTAACATTCCGTCATTTATAGTAATTTTTTACATTCTTCAGTGCTCCACTTGTTTTCTTACTTCGATGGGTTAAGAACCTAAATTTTTGGCATGCCATTTACCATTGTTCTTGACACTATTACAACGTTGCATATGGCGATGTCTTGTTTTACTGCATCTAACTTCACATTAGTGGCGTTTATTTACGCTCACTCTCTACTTGAACTACTCTATGGCCTAGTTCATGGTTACAATGAAAGAATTAAGCGTGTTATGGAACTTGCCTTTTATATCAGTAACATTGATTTCATACTCACGCTTATCTAAACTGAAGTCAAAAACATTGAGGTGATCAAGCATGTTACCTATTACTACCTCAAGTTTGGTTAATTTTATCTTAATCAAGTGCAATGCGTCCTTGAACATAGAGCGGTCCTTGGATGAGGTTCTTCCTCGCATCATAGCCTTTTTCGTGGCCGCCTCTTCTTATAACACTTCGGTAATATTGCTTGGTTTGTTCTTTTTGCTTGACATGGTGAGAGGTAGGCTTGATGTAACTCCAAATTATTCACATGCTTTGCTTTGAAATCACATGTCATGGAATGTTAGATTTGTGCAGGACCTATGTGGCACTTTACTTATTTAACCTTGTGGTATTATGTTAAGTAAACTTCAATTGATGAACAAAAACTTGCTATAGGAGTGCTAAGCCACTAAGAGATTCAACACAGCAAGAATTGAGAAAAGAATGCAAGAGAGATTGAAGAAGAAAGCTTTTGATTGTATAAAGACTTTATAAGACTTTACATTATACAACAATGTTTAGCTACTTGTGTTTGCTTAATTGGTAGATGCCTAAACCAATGGGAAGAAAAGTCTATTTATAGTTGTGATTGGCTAGAATAAATGGCTAGGATTTGCTCTTCAAATGACACTTTAAATAGCTGGGATTAAGTTTCTGGAATTTTCCATAGTATATTGGTGGGAATGGCTTTGCAAGTAGTTAAAATATCTTGCAAGTTGCATGAATGTTCTGGAAATTAGGTCTTTTAGAAACTGGGTTGAGTTTAACAACTTAAGCTTATTTTTGGGCTTTGTTTTAGGTTTACTTTAGGTAGCCCAACTACCTCTTTTGCCTTTGATTTCATTTGTTGACCCTTGTTATGTTACAAAGCGTTTGCCATTAATTTAAGAAACTAGCCATTTTAGGTGGTGTTATTTACACTTTCTTATAAATTTAAGATCGATTCATGTTCTATTTAATGTGAGACGTGATATTCTCACCCATCGATCGATCTATGTTTTATCTAATGTGGGATATGATATTCTCACTCACTCAATCATGTGATGCCTTCGTCATAGTCAAGCCCATCCATCACATGTCCACTTGACTCATATTGCCATTTCTTATAATCTTTGAAGGATTCACATCTCACGTGGCAATCTTTTATCGAGATGCAAGATGTAGGTGTTTAAGGATTCACATGCGAATGAGAACCTAAGTAGGCTCTTATACTATTTGTTACATGCTAAATACTTGCTATCAACCTAGAAAACTAACTTTTTTAGACAGTGATGTCTACTTTCTCTTATAAACCCAAGTCCAATCTATATTTTATCTGATGTAGGACATAATAATAAGTTCTAGGCTTTCTTGATCTACAATCTCAAGTAAGCGAATGCCCATTCACATTCTTAACAAATGAAATAAGCTATAGTGTTAATCCTTGTAATTACGATGGTCTTCTGTACAAATTTAGCAAAAATGAAAAATTACAAGAAAACAAGAAAATCAACAAGTGAATAATATGTTAGATGTTATATATTTGATATGTTCTGATAAGAGAAAAAAGTCAAAAAATAGAAATTATATGGCGTTATTCTAAAGATCTAATAGTATATTTTATTAAGTACGATACTGAATACATTAAACGTGACGGTGGAGTATCATTTGCAATAAAAAAACCAAAGCATATCACAACCAACAATTGAAATATAGTCTTCTACTTCGTTCAAGTGAACGAGTTGGAATACTTCGTTCATATATGAAGAAATTATCAGGATCAACAATTATCTTCACACGCCTGAAATATAGTCTTCTACTTCATTCAAGTGAACGAGTTGGAATACTTTGTTCATATGTGAAGAAATTATCAGGATCAACAATTGTCTTCACACGCACCAATCTGTCAAAATTATTCTTGAAATACTTATTCCCGTAAGTCTTTCCTTCTTCATACTTACCATCCACATTGCTGCCGATATCAATATCACGATAATTGAGAAATGCTTCTCTGGGATTCTTGGAAACATAAGGAGTCATAGCTTCATAAAAAGTTCTCGTCAGATTTAGATAGCGGTTGCTGACTTCAGTTCCTGCTTCTTTCCAGTTCGTAGAATACTGAATTTTGAATATGTTTCCCGCTCTGTGAGGAAACGGCGTTTCTGTTTCTGGAATCTTGCTCATTCTTCCGCCATAAGGATTCCATTGCATTCCCACTTCTCCAAGCTCCATCATCAGCTCCCACATAGATTCCAGACCTGCCTTCGGAATCGGTTCTTGAACATAATCAGACTTTCGTTTCAGGTACACTTGAAATTTCGGTACTCTGTTGAGTAGTGCTTCTACAGGAGTTCCATTTGGGCTATCAAACCAAAATAAAACAGATTCAACCCATCTCATGTTTAAGCAGTCCTTTTGCTGTAACCCCAATTCAGGAAAGCTCTCATTCATAAATGAAAGAAGTCTTTCTGTTTGCCCCAGAAACATGCCAACGAACGAAATTCTTATCGTCTTCTCACCTTCTTTGCTTCCATTCACAGGATTTATAATCAGTCTTATGAAGAGATCTTCATCCAGTTTATCCGCAACTTGTTGCCATTTCCAAACCAGGTCAGTGGCGCCCTGCTCTGGGGTTTTCTCAACTCGGAAAACCGTCACGGTTTCTGGAACCGGAACCAGCTTGATTTTCCAGGAAAGAACAACGCAAAAACTAGCTGCACCACCTCCTCTTATAGCCCAAAATAGATCTTCTCCCATAGATTTTCTCTCAAGAATTCTGCCTTGAACATCGACTATTTGTGCATCGACTATATTATCAACTGACAGGCCATATTTTCTCATCATATTACCATATCCGCCTCCCGAAAAATGCCCACCAAGACCAAGAGTAGTGCATATGCCAGCAGGGAATCCATGAATTTCACTTGCCTCTGCAATTCTGTAATAAAGTTCTCCAAGAGTCGCTCCCGCCTGAACCCAAGCACTCTCATCGGTGATGTTGATGTCGACAGATCGAAGATTGAACATGTCAAGGATGACAAAAGGAACGTTAGATACATAAGAGAGGCCGTCGTAATCGTGGCCGCCACTTCGGATTCTGATCTGCAAGCCAAGAGTTTTGGAGCAAATGACAGTTGCCTGTACATGTGATTCATGCTTGGCGGCAATAATCACAATTGGTTTTAGGGTTGCTGGTGTTGCAAATCTGAGATTTCTTATATATGACTGCAAGACGGATGTAAATGAAGCGTTTTTCGAAGTATAAATGGCTTCGAAGATTGGATTAGACGATTGGGATTTTTCGGAAAGGCATTGGAAAAAATTTTCTTGAGTGGAAGCTGAATTTGCATTTGGAACTGAGATGAAAATGATTGAAAGTAGAGAAAATATTGTAGATTTTGAAGACTGCATTTTCTTGCTGGTTGTTTGATCTATCCTTGGACTATGAACATTTTCTAGGTTAATATTTATTAGAAAATTGAAGTATATAAGGTATTAAATTATATGTTTGACTATATCTTCATTAAACAAAAACTCGGTTTTGGAAACATGCGGTTGCTCTTTATCAAATCAAGATTCTGGTTAATGGTAACTTGATCTCTTTTGATTTTCCTGATTTCCGTGGATGTTTTCTCCCGTTTTCTCTTCCACTCTCTCACTTTCTCATCGCATCTTGAGATTTATTAAGAGAAAGTGCTTTGCAACGAGGTGTCCATTAACAACAAATGTTTTTCTAATGAGAAATATCCATTAAGAAAAAAGTGATTTTGACTGTTAATTTCAACCAAGCACTACAAAATACATAATTTTTTTTTTTTAACTACAACTATTTTTCATGACACAGTATTAAATTACTATTAACCGCGTGTGGTGCGAGTGATACCCAAATAACACACTAATATTTAATGTGATAAACAAAGAATAAAATCAGTGCAATGAAATTGAAGGCAGATAGCAATTCCGGGAATTCAATTTTCTGATACGAAGCATAAAAGGAAAATGATTCATGAAAGCATATATATATATGCATATAGTTTATTTTTCAATAGTTTTCCATTTCTGAAATGATTTCCCATAAAGAAGAAAATCCTGGAAACAAGATTCTGAGAGATTGTGGAAGTTGCATCAAAATTATTTTACCTAGAAATTCAATTTCGCCACTAATTCGACAGTTTGGCTAAAGTTTCATACTGCTGTTCCATATAATTATCGCACGTTTTTATTTATAAATATTGCTCATTCATTAATTAACTAAAATATTTTCTTTTTTAAATAAAAAATAGGTTCAGTGAATGTCAGAAATTTTCTGAGGACAAAATGTTTCCGATCAATGATAACACAGGAAAATAGTTTTCTGTCTTAAGTGGAGGTCAATGAGGCGAAATGCTTTCTGATTAGGGATCCATTAACAAAAAAGTGCTTTTCCACCGAGGTATGTCTACATGGAAAAAGTGCTTTTGACCATTAATTTTCAGCAAGCACTATACATATATATATATATATATATATATTTACTGCAACTATTTTTCATAACACAATATCAAATTACTCTGAACCGTTTGTGATAAAATAAAAAAAATTAAATCAGTACAATGAAATTGATGTCAATAACAAATCAGGCAACACCATGTTAAGATACTAAAAGTAAAAGGAAATAAATATTTAGAAAAATCACATATACAAGTTTTCAATTGTTTTTATTTAGGAAAAACAATATTGCAAAGCGAATCCGAGATTCTCTAAATGGCATCAAATTCAATTTGTTGGAAATTAATTCGCCCACCAATTCTTAGAAATTTTACACAAACTTCTTTCTATACAAATAAATGCAAGCGAGTGTCTGCCAATAATATATTATGTATTACCATCAGTATTGCTAGATATATTTTATTTATATAAACTAATGTACTAAAGTTATATAATGGTCATATGTCCCATGCAAAATAATAATTTTTCTTTAATGGATTATATTTTGTTCCAATAAAAATATAAAATATATGGTAATAATATAATTATTAATAGTAATACTAGATCTACAAACTCTTATACAATTATATTTATACAAACTGATATGCCAAAATTATATAATTGTCATATGCCCTATATAATTATTTTATTTTTTTCTTTCGTCAATTTTCATGCTCTGGTGAAAATGTAGGATATGTGACAATGATGTAACTATTATGTCAATTTGTATAGATAAAATTTGTATAAAAATTTATGTAAGAATTTGTATACTCATATTATTTTGAATTTATTCCCTTGAATAAAAGTTTTTGGGGCATTATTGCCAAACATCTCCAACTCCACAAATTTTTACAAGTTTAGAGAAAGTATTTTAATCAGAAACAATCTTTTTGACTTTATTTAGTTATTTATTTTTTAGAAAACAGTGTTTATAATTTATTATTAAAGTTATTAATGTCACAAAATTTGTTACTAAAAAAATGTGTAATGATTAACTAATGATAATATCACAACTCCAAATTTGAAAAGTTTGAGGTGTGATTTTTCTTAACTTATGTAAAATTATTAAAATTTAACTCTTATACTTTCATAAATTATTAATATTTGCATTATTAGTATATTTTGAAAAATTTTATTTAACTATTATATTGCAACATACTATATTATTTATATTCATTAAATATTATATTGTTTATTCGTATTTTTATGTTTTTTATAATGAAAAAATTTTTAAGTTTTCTCATTATATTAGGTAATGTTGATGTTTATGTTTAACTAGTAAACTTATTTTGAGATGTCTTTTGTGAATAAAAGGAAAGAAGAAAAGATGAGGAAAGATAATTTTATTTAGTAAAGTATTCTTCTTAACTATGAAGTTATATATATATATATA
>CP135572.1:2087936-2159117 GCA_032401905.1 Swietenia macrophylla
TATCTTTAATATAAATTATATATTTTATATGAAATAGTAAGTAATTAATTTGTTAAAGGATTAATATGTCTGTATATATGTGCGTGTAACAAAGATAGGTAAATTAAATTTTTACTCATAAAAAAAATTAAGAATATTTTTGTTTTTTAGTTAGACAATTTATGGTCAAAGAAACAGATAATACAAAATTTGTCGCAAAATCAAATGATCAAATGTATATAATAAAATCTCTAAATAATAATTTTGCAAAGCAATTCTTTTTCTTCTTTTGTTTTAAATTAGGCTAATGGAAGTTGCAACTTCAGATATAAGATGCACAGGTCCAAAATTAACATAGAAAACACGATTTGGTTTTTGGCATATGCTTCTACCAAAGTATTATAAAATATATATTCCAACTAATTAAAATAGTAAACTTGTTATGTGCTCTATACTCTTGGATATTATATTTCACCAGTCATTTTTAAATTAATTAAGACGGCTGTTAATCCATCTGACTTCGGCATTAATATAGCAAGTCAAATTTAATTGTACCCGAATTTCATGTAATTTTTAGACATGTGAAAACAAGTCGTAGAGTTGACTAATTTAACAGTTTAATATAATAGCTATGAGGTTGAATGTAATAGCAAATATTATTGTTGCTATAGTCTAAGGGAAATTATTAGAAGATAAAAGTAAATTAAAAATTTATTTCGCAATCCGTCATCAATTTTAATTCTGGAATAGTAATTTCAAACCTCTTGAATTATTCCAAGAATTTTGTTAGTTGAATTTTAACTAATATTGAACTAGTATTTACAGAATTTATTGCACTATATATACATGAAAACTCATGCAACAAATCATATAAAATGCAATAAGTGATTAAGCAATATAAATTTTGCATCCAGGAACTCATTTTCTTTCATTGTTTTACTTTCTTATTCTTTAAACGATACATGATTCATAAAGATTCATTATTGGAAATATAATACGTTCTTGACAATATGAGAGCAATGTTTAGTGGCTATACTTCTTTCCCTGTGACCAAACTGGTGGGATGCTTTGTTCATTCCTAGAGAAATTATCAGGATTGATCTCGGTCTTCACATGAACTAACTGGTCGAAATTGTTCTTGAAATTTTTTTCCCCAACCGCTAGCTTGTTCGTAACTTGTGCAGTCTTTGTTATTTGTTTCCATGTCCAGATCCCTGTAATTCAAATATGCTGTCCGAGGATTTTTGGACACACAAGGAGTCAAGTATTTGTATAGCCTTCTAATCCAATTTATGTGCCTTTGAGATGCTTCACTCCCTGCTTCATCCCAAAACACCGCCTGCTCGATTTTGTATAAGTTGCCAGCTCTATGTGGGAATGGAATTTCAGACTCAGAAATCTCACTCATTTTTCCACAGTAGGGAACAAAATTCAGTTCAGCGCCCCCTACCTCTTTTTCGCAAAACAATTTATATATCCCTTCAAATGCAATTTCGGGCATAGGTTCTATAACAAAGTCAGATTTCACTTTGAAAAATCTCTTCATGGTCGAAGTCCTATTAAGCAAAACTTCCAAGGAGTTTCCGTTTTGGGATGGGAAAAAGAGGACGACAGATTGAATCCAGCTCATTTCACAGAATTCTTCTTCCACCAAACCAAGCTCAGGGAAGCTCTCCTGCATCAATGGAAGGAACCTGTCAACCCCACCGAGAAATGATAATCCGAATGAAGATAGTATCGTTCTCTTTCCTTCTTCACTCGAATTCACACTTCTTAAATTGATTCCGCTAACTAAATCTTCATGAAGCTTATGTGCAACGTACTGCCATCTATGAATAAGTTGCTTTGTTGCATTTTGTTCCAAGGTTTGTTGGACGGAGCATACAGTAAGAGTCGACGGAACATAAACCAAGTTTATTTTCCACGCCACGATGGCTCCGAAGCTAGCTCCTCCACTCCACGAATTGCCCAAAATAAATCATCTCCCATTGCTTTTCTATTGAGAAATCTACCTTCAATGTCGACCAGATGACCATCAACAATATGATCAGCAGCAAGGCCACATCGACGCAACAACTGTCCATACCCTCCGCCACTAAAATGCCCACCAACACCAACGGTAGGGCAACCTCCCGCTGGAAAGGCAAGAGTTCTACTTTTCTCCGCAATCTTATAGTAAAGTTGACCGATGGTTGCACCAGCTCCAACCCATGCTATTTTATTTTCTAGATCAATACTAATTGAGCTGAGATTTATTAAATCAATGACAATAAACGGGACATCAGACACGTACGAAAGACCGTCGGAGTCATGACCACCACTTCGAGTCCTAATTTGCAGGCCACATCTTTTGGAACATTTAATGGTTGCTTGAATGTGAGATACGTCGAGTGGGGGACAATAACAAAAGGTTTTTGGAGTTGTGGGCGTTGAAAACCTAGGGTTTTGTGCCGTAAATTCCAAGATTGACGTGTATGAAGAGTTGTTTTGGGTGTAAATAACTTTGGACATGGAGGAGTTCTCAGAGTGTTGAGAAAAACATTGAATGAAATTGTCATGAGTGTCAGCCGTAGTTATCCGATGGAAAGATAGTAAAAGAAGAAAAACAAATGGGAAGATTAAAGAGATTGGAAGCTTCATTTCTGTTGCTGTTTCTGTGCACAATAATGCATAAGCAATCACCTATTATTGACTCAAGAGGTTATCTTGCTCCAGATTAATGAGAAAATGCAGAATCCTGTACCCATTTCTTTTTTGATGAACCGAATTTTTATTGCAATTAAATTGAGACTGAGCACATGTTTACATTTAACGCTAGAAAAGTCAAGAATTTTAAATTACCTTCGTGAAAACCCAGCCCAACTTTTTGATAACAATAACATTAATAATAATAGTATACAAAGGGGTGAGTATATTATGTATCAGTTGGTTTAGCTTAAAACTAAAATCTATTTTAAATAAAATTAATTTTTAAAATTTAGAATTAAAACTTATCATATTTAACAAAATATTCTATTTTTCAATTTTAATTTTATTTCGATTTTAACATAAGATATCTTGTTTATTAGTTATCTCAATTTTTAATTTTTTTTTAGTAATACTTATATTGTAAAGGTTGTTTAAGTATAATATTATAAATATTTACTAAAATCATAAATTTGATTTGATAAAAAAATTTTAAAAATAAAATTAATGATATTAAATTACAAAAGTAACAAAATATATGTATAAAATAATTGAGTGAAGTAAAGAAAAAAATAATTTATTAAAGAGAATTGGTATATAATAAATTATTTAAAAAATTATTATATTGTTACGTGAGTTAATATAATAAATCATGAAAAAAAATTAAATTTTTTTATAATAGTGAAGTTATAGATTTTATAAAATTATGGATATATATATTTATTTATTAAAGTTATTGACTAGTTTGA
This sequence comes from Swietenia macrophylla, assembly GCA_032401905.1. Taxonomy (NCBI): domain Eukaryota; kingdom Viridiplantae; phylum Streptophyta; class Magnoliopsida; order Sapindales; family Meliaceae; genus Swietenia; species Swietenia macrophylla. The sequence continues at coordinate 2,091,350 of CP135572.1, forward strand.
TAATTTTAAAATAAATATATATAAAATACTATTTTATTAAATTATTATACAAATAATATGATAAATTAAGTTAAATGAATATTATAAATACATTGATTAATTCATTATTTGTAACTCAATGGTTAAAAAGTGTTATCCTTGGTAAATCATTTGTTGAATCAAATATAAAATATATTATACGTACTACTTTCATTTATATAAATTCAACAATATATTTTAATAATATATATTGTATTTTAGATAGATTATTTATTTGAAAATAATAAAATTAATTTTTCATAATTTGAATAAAAATTTTAAATGTTATTTTTTTATTAATTAAATAATTTATTAAATGTTATTTATACTAATACAAATTAATTTAAATAAAAGTTATGAGTTATTATTTAATTGTAAGTGTGTGGCAAAGAGGTGACAAGCATGTACATTAGATGGAAGGTCTTGTGTTTGAATCTTGGTGCATGCAATAAATTTTTGCTCAACCCTAAGTATATATCACTGTATAACAACTTTTAGGTCCTTACATTTTTTTATATATAATTTCTATAGATATATATACTTTATTTATTTAAATTAAACAAGTCCTTGGGTTCTAATAAAATTACTAATTTTTTCATAATATTATTAAATTATCCACTCTTACATTTTGGTAGTCAAATTTAAATTTAATATTGTAAGTATAGTTAGTCATTTAAATAAAAATATGGACCTATTTAATATAAACAAGCAAATTATTATCTTCAGTAAAAAAAATTTGAAAACTCACGAATATAAACATTATTACTCAAAACTAATTCATATAAATAAAATCTTACCTATATTTTAACTAATTTTATACTGATAAAATATCTTTTGGTGTGTACGCGCGTGTGTATGAATATGTAGTAGTATGTTTATTAGAAACAATCTATTCATAATTATGAAAAAAAAAATTCAAACTTAAAGCATTGTACATTAAAGTTACAAATTCTATTGTAAAACTTAAAACAACTAAAATCAAAATTAAAAAGAGTTTTATAACAATAAAAATTGAATTATAATCAAACCCGCCTATTGTATATGATTTACATTAAAATCTCCTTTTCGTGTTGATGTTGTCAATAATTACATGATAAATTGCAGGTAACATAATATGTAAAGTATTTATGTGTTTATATATTTAGTGCTTTCCTTTCTCGGAAAAACTTGTTCTCTCGTTACCTGATGGAGCTTTCTCAATAAATTAAGTTCTCGCGACGTCATTATTAGTAAGGACGTAGTTTCAATCAATGTTTATTAGAGAAACCAAGTACTTATTTATAAGCTGCATATATATTTGCAGTATCTAAGCTAAAATGATCTAATCTCCTTTCTTTGTACTTGATGGCGAAAGTGTTGGGATGCTTTGCTCATTCCTAAAAAAATTATCAGGATCAACCATAGTCTTCGCTTGTGCCAATCTTTTGATATTGTTCTTGAAATATTTTACTCCCCAAACGCTAGCTTCTTCGTAGCTTGTGTTGCCTTTAATATTATTTGTTCCAATGTCAAGATCCCTGTAATTTAAATATGTCGCTCGAGGATTTTTGGAAACACAAGGAGTTACGAAATTGTATTGCTTTCTAACCCAGTTAATGTGCCTCTGAGCTGCCTCAATTCCTCCTTCTTTCCAAGAAAAGTATTGCAGTAATCTGTATATATTACCAGCTCTGTGTGGGTATGGAATTTCAGACTCTGGAATCTCACTCATTTTTCCACCGTAAGGAACCATCCAAAGCCGAGGATCTCCCTCTTCTTCGTCAAAACCAGCAATTAACCTTTCCAGAGAAAATTCAGGCATTGGTTCCCTCACATAGTCGGTTTTTCCTTTGGAAAATTCTCTTGCGTAAGGAGACCTGTCAAGCAATGCATCCAAGGATTCTCCATTGAATCCAGCAAAGAAAACAGTAGATTGAATCCAGCAAAGAAAACAGTAGATTGAATCCAGCTCGTTTCAGTGCAGTCTTCTTTCACCAAACCAAGCTCAGGGAACCTCTGCTGCATTAATGGCAGTAGCCTGTCAATCCCACCAAGAAACAGGGATAGGAATGTAGCTCCGATTGTTCTCCTTCCATTTGAACTCGAATTTGTTTTCCTTACGGTTATTGCAATGAATAAATCATCAGGAAGCTTGTCTGCAACGTACTGCCATCTGTTAACAATCTTTGTTGCATTTTGTTCCAACGTTCTTTGTACAGAGAATATGGTCACAGTTGATGGAACCTCAACCAGCTTTAGTTTCCAAGCAACGATGACTCCAAAGCTAGCTCCTCCACCTCCTCGAATGGCCCAAAATAGATCTTCTCCCATTGATTTTCTGTCAAGCAATCGGCCTTTAACGTCAACGAGTTGTGCATCAACGATGTTATCAGCAGCAAGGCCATATTTACGCAAGAGGAAACCGTAGCCTCCACCACTAAATAGACCACCGACACCAACAGTAGGGCAAACTGCAGCTGGAAAGGCGAGTGTTCTGCTTTTCTCTGCAATTCTATAGTAAACTCCGCCAACTCTTGCACCAGCTTGAACCCACGCTGTTTGGCTTTCTATATCAACCTCGATTGAGTTAAGATTTATCAAATCAATGACGACAAATGGAACATTCGAAACATAAGAAAGACCCTCGAAGTCATGGCCGCCACTTGGAACTCGAATTTGCATGCCATATTTTTGAGAGCAATGAATGACTGCTTGTATGTGCGATACTTCCAACGGTGTCACAATGACTTGAGGTTTCGGCGCGGTTGGTTCTGAGAACCTAAGATTTTGTATGGAAAACTCCAAAACGGATGAATATGAAGAGTTGTTTTGGGTGTAAATCAATTTTGAAATGGAGGTGGAGTTCGCAGAGTTGAGTGAAAGGCATTGAAGAAAATTCTCATGTTGAGCATCGGCCGAATTTACCCAACGATGAAACCATAATAGGAGAAAAAGAACAATTGGAACAATTGAAGATTTCCGAGGCGTCATTTTTGTCTTCCTTTCCGTCAGAGCAGCTCTTCCTTTTAAGTACCTTACGCGGTTGCCTAAGGTACTGCTACGATGGAAGACTTTAACATAAATAAAAATAAAAAATTCCGATGCTTGAACAACATTCTGGTACCACTATTCGGTGTTTTATTGTCCTTTAGATTATAAAAGATAAGGTTTCCACCCTTAATTTAGGATAAACATATCAATTATTCGGTATCCGGCAACTTTGTACTACAAAGATGGCATGTTATTTTTTCCTTTTATTTTTCAATCTGCTTAATTTATTAAGTTGTACTTTTACTTCACACTAAAAAAAGAATTGGAAATAAAAATTCATATGATGATAAAAACTACATGTTAAATACAGAGTTCTAGGTGCTGAGAATATATTAAATTAGAAACTTGTTACAACAATCATATCTTGAAATATTTTTTAAATGTATTTTCTTTCTTAATTAAAAATGATCATAAATAATTAAAATTTGGGAATTGAAAATTAGTACTAGAAGTTTTGTTTCATCTAGTAATTATGATCATTTAATAACTATTTTTTGTTGACTGCGACATATTTTGATAAGAACCTTTAAATATTATATGGGTTCAAATTGAAACATATTATACCCCATGAAGTATATTTATCTGATGATGAAGGCATGGCTGGTTTAGGTGCAGCTGTGAGGAATTCAAATGGTGGAAGTTATGGTTGCGGCACACTCTTGAATCGTCCCTATCCAAATGATGTTGAATTTTCATAAACTCTTGCATTTTGTGAAAGCTTGAAGATGATGGCTATAGAGGTAAGACTTTGCCCACTGATAATTGAATTAGACTCCAGAATGTGATAAATTTCAATATGGGAAAGATGAGAAGCTCGTGTAAGATCAAAATGGCTTGCTCAACAGATTACAGATATAGCTGCAAATGGAGATTCCTATGGTTTTGTTGGAAGAAGCTCTGCATGAGCTAAGTTCTTTGTTTTATTGTGATTCTCTTGTTTCAGTTGAATGATTAATGGTTACGCTAAAAAATTTGTATATATATATATATATATATATATATAGACAGAGAGAGAGGCCTAACCATATTTTTTTTCTTTGCGGGGCTAAAATTCTTTTTAGTTAAATTATAAGTTAGAAGAATTTTTTTATTTATTTAACCCTTCAATATGATTCAAAAAAAATAGTATTGCAAAAAAGATATTGGAATAGATACATTGAAATTTGTATTTAAAAAATCAAAACTAAGAACAAAAATGTTTTTGATGTATAAACAGGGATAGTTGTTTGAAATTTTGAATTAAAAGTTTGATAAAATGTTCAAATCATGTGTTAAAATTATTTTAATATTTTTTAGAAAAAATAAATTTGAAGAAATATAAGTTAAAAGATAATTAGGATTTTATTAAATGGTCTACTAAGAAGGATAAAACAATGGTGAATCAAAATTAGTTTAAAATAATAAATTTTATGTAATAAAAATAAAAATATAAATAATTATATAGTGAATGAAAGTAAGAAGTAAGATGAAATTCATATATTGAATGTTGAAATATATTATTATTTTTTCATCAAGTCTACATTTTAGTTCAAGAGTAGAGTATGAGATATGAATAAATGGAATTGAGAGTTCTAAGATGAGATAAATTAAAATCATGATAATAAAATTTAGTACACTGTTAAATAATAAAAAATTAAAAAATTATAACTTGTCTAAATTAACTTAACATAAATATTAATAAGAATATGAATAAATTTATATGGATGAGCTTATTTATAATTTGACAAAAAATTTGGATAGCCCACATGCTCCAGCCCTCTCTCCCTCTCTCTGTATAAATATAAAAGAAAAGTTATACACTTTTCTTACATTACAGAGAGTATATATAACACTTAGATCTTTTTTTAACCTAAGTTTTTACTAACTTTTTAAAGATATTGTGACATGTAGCATATTGTTGAATTTGCCACTTTACTTTAAAACTTAACTTTAAGGTAAAATAATAAATTCAACATGGTATCAAAGCGAATTTGATACAAACACGTGTGCATACATAATATTCAAAAAATAACTTTTTTTTTGTACTATTTTATATAACAACCCCTGTAATGCCCCCATTTATGATGAGTTGTACAATGTTTAAACTAATCACAAAACACATTTTGACTATAACTTAATACTTGTTTTAACTTCGTAATTACGACAACTAGTCAATTCTCTCCAATTATTCACAACAACAAGTCTTCAAAAAGAAATAATATAATCCAAATAATATAATCTAATAATGTAACAAATGAATAATAGTGGAAATCTTAAACACTAAATAGTCAAAAGATAGAAAAAAACTTAATCAAATCCATCCACTACAAACTTAAATCTTCAATTATATAGGATAAAATTAAATGAATTTTAAACTTAGTAAGTATACTAGTTTTTTATATGCATAAAATAAACACATACTTTCGTACAATGCATGCATGTAATTTGTCATGAGATAAAAACCATAGTTATTTTCAAAAGCTTTTGTAATACTTATTCATTTTAAAAGCTTTTTTTAAAATTTGCTTGGATTTTTTTCAATTATTATGTAATAGATTTTAATTATTACTTATTACTAATTAAGTAAATGTCATATTGTCGATGACATACCGTATATAAGAGAAGCCCAAGCAATGCATATAATTTCAAAAGCAACAAATATTCATGTCTAAAAGCAACAACTACTATTTTACTCTTATCAGCGATGAGTCCTCTCATATGCACAAATATGTTGTTACATAAATGTAAAGACATATTATATATAGAACATTTAATAATATTTAACAATAATACTAAATCTGAAGTAATAATCATATTTATAAACTTTAAATATCTTATAATTATCTATTAAGAAAATAATGAAATTTAACATCTTAAATAAAATATAAATATTAACTTTTATGGAACTTTTTTTTAATGTAAGGACAAATTTTTTTTTCTTAAAACAACATTCTTATGTCCTTGCTTTATGTTGATGCATAATGCTTGTTAACATACACATCAACATAAAATCATATTCACATAATCATGCATAAATAATCACTTGCATAATTTCAATACTTGTATAAAAATATGCACTTTATATATTTGTATAATTGTAAATCACATAATCATTCATGAATAAATACTTACAGAATACCAATACTTGTATAATTATACATAAATTAATTTATTTTCCAAACATTATCAAGCATATATGTACATTTATTGTGATTCTTTTGACAATTACAGCCAAATTAATTTAAGGACCTTAACTTTAAACATTCAACATGAAGATAAGAAAATTTATTTTTGGCGAGAAGTATTAAAGAGATACAATTAGGCAAAATTTAATCCCTAAGTACTAGATTAACTCTCACAAAGAAATTAAGGGGAAAAACAACCTTATTGAACTCAAAAAAATTTGAAAACCCTGACAACTTGCACTGAAAACTTTTTAAGTACCAAGCTTCTACCGCTTGGCTGCTCCAGCATTAGATTGGCACTGTCTTGGTGCTTAACTATTGACTTGGCATGGGAACATTATTCATGGGCATTATTCACTAACTGTTCATCGCTTGAGCACTAAATTGGCGTTCTTTTGGCAGCTAGTTTATGTCCATGTATATGACATTGTTCATATGCATGACATTATTCACATGTGTTGTTTACATACTATTCATATATACGATATTGTTCATATGCACTGTTAGATGTACTAGTTATCAAATATGTGCCACAATTCAACAATTAGATTACACAAGTATAGTGACTCCTAACTCTATAAAATATAACATTCATTGTCTATGCATAACTATATGATATATACTTAAGAAAAGTTGGTGTTACAGCCACAACCCATAAATGTAAAAAATTGATAAACTCATGACACATTTGACTAAAAATATTAAAAGTAATTAAAATTTCATAAATAGAAATTTCAGTCAAATAATTTTTAAACACCAATTTTTACAAGATTTGAAAAAGAAAATATGCCAAGTCAATAAATAAAACGTTTGAAAAGTTGAAAGATCCGTAATCTTATAGAACTAAGGAATAGGAGAAGTATAACTAAATTCATTGTCCAGGTAAGGCTTTAGTAATTTAGGAATTCTAATAAATTATAATAAATTTTAAATTTAGTAAGCATATTTATTTTTCAAATATTTAAAACGTATAAACTATTATGTGTTATGTGTATGTATGGTATGACATGAGGTAAAAATTATAATCAATTTAAATGGTTTAGTATTAGACAATCACTTTTAAAGCTTCTTTCAATACTACTTAATAGAATTTCAATTAGCACTCATCATAAATTAAATATGAGTTATTTATCAATGATGTATCACATGTCTGGTAAAAGTCAAATTTCACATGGATCATTGATAAGTCTTATAAATTCACACATAAAAAGAATGCTTATGCCTAAAGGTGTGAGCTATGCCTTCATTCTAATCATGAACAAATCTTGGATCATGCGATACACGTTGATAGATGAATGTGAAGATTCAAAAGTTTCAAGGATATCTAAAGGATTTCCTATAAACTTATAGTTGTCCATTAACTTAGTAGTAAAAATCAAAAATGTTGAAAAATACAAATCTTAACTTTTATGTGTATTCTTATAAAAATATTTTTCTTATTTATTTAAACACAATTCATATGCCATGATTGATGTCAATGCACATAACTTGTAAACGAATACATAAACATATAATCATAAGTGATCACACAAACACATAATCATGTTTAAATCAATATTTTTATAATTGTATGTGATTCAAAACCTTTTCTAAAGCATAAAAAAAAAATAAACATATGTTTGTTGTGATTTTTTTCAAAAAATTCTAGTATATTTACCTTTGGACAATTGATGGCAAAAAAAATTTAATCACCATATCCTAAAATCATGGACTAACATTCAATCATGAGGTTTTAATATGATGTAATCAACATAATCAAAATTATTATGCAAAATTTCATAACATTTTTAAATGATTTAGTTAACCAAAATAATTTTTTCTTTCATATGTTTTGAAAAAATTGGTATTTTCCAACATTTTAGAGTTAGTTTAAAAAAATTATTAAAAATTGAATACTTAATAAATTTAAATGGAACAAATTCATCATGTCCTTAATAATGTCTATCACAAAAATCAGTTTTTAAAAAACACATGTAGTAAAAAATTATAAAATTCTTTTATTGGGCTACTATTATACATTGAAACATTGCAAAAGTTACTTTTTTTTTTCTTATTCTCCCTACATAAATATGAAATCCTAAACAATTATTATGACAAATTCATCCTTGTGAAATCATAAACATTTCAAGTCAGATTTTAAAAAAATTTTCTTATCAATAAATTTCTTGAAATCTTTTACAAATGTATATCCATCTCTCTTTTTTTTTTTTTTTGTTTTGCCTTCTTTTTGACACAAGATTGTGTTTTCTTAAAATAAAAACCTAAAACTAACGTAATTATTTAAACTCAAGACTTTTATTGTTACCCAAGAATATCTATAAATTTTAAAATAAATAAATGTATTTAGAGATGTAATCTTAACAAGGGCCATAACAAATATTGGCCCACAATACTTATTAGTCCATATGAGAAATTAATCGGATAAAAATAATCTAAATCAATAAATAACAATTATAAATTATATATAAAATATCAAAACAGAAAATTAACTATGTGAAAAAGCGGCTGACATATTAAAAGTGGAAGACAAGAAAATACTTAACACCTACTATTTCAAGCGAAGAGGAAAATTAAAAATTTTTGTTATTGAACAAGATAAAATTTATTGACTGATCTGTAAGAGAGTTAATACTGCAAATCATTACAAAGCTGAAAGCTAGTTAGTAATGAAACTGATCTAGTCACCTCTCTTCTTCCTCGAAGATAAAAGTGGTGGGATGCTTTGTTCATTCTTAAAGAAATTATCAGGATCAACCATAGTCTTCACACGAACCAATCTGTCGAAATTATTCTTGAAATATTTTTTTCCCCAAATGCTAGCTTGTTTGTAACTTGTGTAACCTTTATTATTTGTTCCAATGTCAAGATCCCTGTAATTAACATACGCTGCTCGAGGATTTTTGGACACAAAAGGAGTCAAGAAACCATATAGCCTTCTGATCCAATTTATGTGCCTTTGGGATATTTCACTCCCTTCTTCCTCCCAAAACACTATCGGCTGCATTTTGTATATGTTGCCAGCTCTATGGGGGAACGGAATTTCAGACTCTGAGACCTCACTCATTTTTCCACCATAGGGAACCATCATTATCTCGGCATCCTCTGCCTCTTTGTCGTAAAATATTTGATATATCCCTTCGAATGCAATTTCAGGCATAGGTTCTCTCACATAGTCAGATTTTCCTTTGAAAAATCTTTTCGTGGTAGGAGTCCTGTTAAGCAAAACATCCAAGGATTCTCCAGTTTGGAATCGGGCAAAGTGGAGAACCGATTCAACCCAGCTCATTGCATTGCATTCTTCTTTCACCAAACCAAGTTCAGGGAAGCTCTCATGCACTAATTGAAGAAGCCCATCGACCCCACCAAGAAATAAGGATTCAAATGAAGCTTGCATCGTTCTCTTTCCTTCTACACTTGAATTCACACTTCTTAAAATGATTCCCATGAGTAAATCTTCATGTATCTTATCTGCAACGTATTGCCATCTATGAATAATTTTTGTTAAATTTTGTTCCAAGGTTCGTTGGGCGGAGCATACAGTCACAGTTGATGGAACGTCAACAAGTTTTATTCTCCATGCAACGATAACTCCAAAACTAGCTCCTCCACCTCCGCGAATAGCCCAAAATAAATCTGCACCCATTGATTTTCTATCGAGAAATCTACCTTTTACATCGATCAAGTGAGCATCAACAACATGATCAGCGGCAAGACCATATTTCCTTAACAATATACCATACCCTCCTCCACTAAAATGTCCACCAACACCCACGGAAGGGCAAACTCCAGCTGGAAAGCCAAGAATTCTACTCTTGTTAGCAATCTCATAGTAAAGTTCGCCTATGGTTGCTCCTCCTTCAACCCAGGCTGTTTTATTTTCCACATCAATGCTAATCGATCTGAGATCTATCAAATCAATAATTACAAATGGAACTTCAGAAACATAAGATAGACCCTCATAATCATGGCCACCACTTCTAACCCTAATTTGCATGCCGTATTGTCGAGAACAACTAATGACTGCTTGAACGTGTGAGACTTGCGATGGTTTGACGATGACTAATGGTTTTGGGGTGGCTGGCGTTGTGAATCTGAGGTTTTGTATGGTATATTCCAAGATGGACGAATATGAAGAATTGTTTTGTGTGTAAATCACTTTCGAAATGGAGGTGGAGTTGTCAGAGCGTACAGAAAGGCATTGGAGAAAATTCTCGTGAGTGTCAGCCGAAGCTATGCAATGCAATGATAATAGAAGAACAAAGACAAATGGGATAAAAGAACTCGTAATCTTCATTTTTGCTGAGTTAATGTTGGTGCATAGAAATGCATAAGAAATCTCTTATTTATGGTGTCAGGTGGATTAGTCTGCTCAAGATTCAGAAAATGAGGAGATTAGCTGATGAAGACTTGGTCACGTCTGACGAAATAATTGAGGTGTAGAAGGTTTCTGATAATGCACGTAGTTTAATTTCAAGGCATGGACATTGATCGAGCAGTATTTCTTCTTTGTATTTTATCTTAAATCATTTCTCTTCTCTTTCGTGACAGCCAAGCATACCAGAAAAATAAAATTATAAACAGAAGAAGATATAGATAACCATTTCTATCTTCAACATATACATATTTGACCTCAAGCGGTTTGCTTGAAGAGCCAGAATTCTTTTCTAATTTGAGTTTTAATTTGAGTAAATACACGCCGACTTTCTTCCCCTTCAATCAATTTGTCTCCAAAATTTTATCTTAGTCATAGTCAACAGTCATCACTTTACATTTTCCTTTCTTTTTAACGGCCAAGCTTGACTTCGACCTAATTTATTGCGTAAATAAAATTCGCAAATCTGGTAGTGATAGAATTTTCAATAAGTTGAAGCATTCCATAAAATTCAAAGTATGTCACGTAAGAGGATCTCTGAAGTCCCCGATCAATTTAAAGCCAACACGCAATTTTAAGTCAACTCTTCATCTTACAATGAATATTTTAAGGAGTTCTAACAAAGAATATTTAGGATAACAATATTTTGACGGAGGGATTTGTCTTTTTTAACAATTATTTTCTCTTGAGATAACTTCAGTCAGCGTTCACCGGCTGTTGACTTCTATTTTGTATTTAAATGACCCTTGTATGCAACAGATTTCGGAACTTAAAAAAATATTAAGATGTTTAACTAAAATAAAAAAAAAATCAGATTATAAATTAATATTTTAAATAATTACATTAATTTTTTACTATTATTTATTAACTTTATATTATTATAGTAAAATATAAAGTTAGTTAGTAAATTTTATTAAAACATAATTTAAGTTCTTTGTTATTATTTATGTCACCTACTTTCTTAACAAAATGAAAATAATTTATGTTGGTCTGGTTGTATAGATTTAAAAAATATTTACGCTTTAGACGAAATCAACTGGATGAATAAATCCACATATGGTAATAAAAAAAATTAGAAAATAAATTGTTAACAGTGTCCCACCATCGTTCTTGTCATTTGAGCTTCATCGATGGCTGACTAAGAAGCACCACTAGAAGCATCACTTTCGACCAAATCCTAATCCGTCGTCCGAATGGAAAATGTAATTATTCAAAATTTTCAAAACTTCGAATACCGTTACCATTATTTCACTGCTGTCAGCCGCGTGTTGGGCTCGACGGATTTTGGAATAAGAGAGTGAGGGAAACAAGGACTAATCATACATAAATGAAAGACCATGAAAAGCTGAAAATTATTTCAAAGGAAACAAGGAACAATTGCACTTCTTATTGGAATTAAAAAAAGAAATAAAATTATGCATGAGATGAAAACACATGCGACCGCAATGACATTAAAATTACAACTCGTGCAGAAATTATTTAGCAACATGGATATATAGTATATCTGCGAAATTCTTATTTAAAGAATTGTACTAATCTTCGCTACTAAGAATTATGATTGTTTAATCACTTTACCTTTTCCTTGAAGGAAAAAGTGGTGGGATGCTTTGTTCATTTCTGAAGAAATTAACAGGATCAACCATAGTCTTCACTTTCACCAACCTGTTGAAATTGTTTTTGAAATATTTCTTTCCCCAAATGCTAGCTTGTTTGTAGCTTGTATAGCCTTTGTTATTTGTTCCGATGTCAAGATCTCTGTAATTTATATATGCCGCTCGAGGACTTTTGGAAACATAAGGTGTCAAATAATTATATTGCTTTCTAATCCAATTAATGTGCCTATGAGATGCTTCAGTTCCTTCTTCTTCCCAAGCTATATATTGCAGAAATTTGTATATGTTACCAGCTCTATGTGGGAATGGAATTTCGGACTCTGAAATCTCATTCATTTTCCCACCGTAGGGAGTCATCCACATTTGAGCGAGCTCTCCTTCTTCATCGTTAAGCCCATCAAATACCCTTTCCAAAGCAACTTGAGGAATAGGATCCTTCACATAGTCTGTTTTTGCTTTGAAAATTTCTCTGAATATTCTAGACCTCCTGTCAAGTAGTACGTTCAGGGATTCTCCATTTCTGAATCCAGCAAAGAAGAGGACAGATTGAATCCAGCTCATCTCGATGCAGTCCTCTTTCACCAAACCAAGCTCAGGGAAGCTCTCCTGCATCATTGGAAGGAGCCTATCAACTCCGCCAAGAAACAAGGATTCGAATATAGCTACCATTGTTCTCTTTTCATCTACACTGAAGTTAAAATTTCTTAAATAGATTCTGATATATAAATCTTCATGAAGCTTATCTGCGACGTACTGCCATCTGTTAATGATCTTTGTTGCATTTTGTTCTGGTGTTCGAATGACAGAGAATATAGTCACAGTTGATGGAACATCAACTAACTTTATTTTCCATGCAACAATAACTCCAAAACTAGCTCCTCCACCACCTCGAATGGCCCAAAATAGATCTTCTCCCATCGCTTTTCTGTCGAGAAACCTACCATTAACGTCGATTAAGTGCGCATCAACAATGTTATCCGCAGCAAGGCCAAATTTGCGCATCATGAAACCATATCCGCCACCACTAAAATGTCCACCGACGCCTACAGTAGGGCAAGCACCCGCTGGAAAGGCAAGTGTTTTACTTTTCTCGGCAATGCTATAGTAAAGTTGGCCTAGGGTTGCACCAGCTTGAACCCACGCTGTCTTAGCTTCGACATCAACTCTGATTGAGCTAAGATTTATCAAATCAATGATTACAAAAGGGACATCAGAAACATAAGAAAGACCCTCGTAGTCATGGCCTCCACTTCGAACTCTAATTTGCATGCCATATTTTCGGGAACAATTAATGACTGTTTGAATGTGGGATGCTTGTAATGGTGTGACAATGACTTGAGGTTTTGGACTGATCGGAGTCGAGAACCTGCGATTTTGTATTGAAGAATCCAAGACGGACGAATATGATGAATTGTTTTTGGTGTAAATCACCTTTGAAATGGAAGTGGAGTTCCCTGAGTTTAGAGAAAGGCACTGAAGAAAATTTTCATGGTGAGTATTGGACGAAGTTACTGAACAATGAAATGATAAGAGAAGAACAAAAACAAATGGGAATATTATTGAAGAGATAGGAGACTTCATTTTTTTTTTTTTGGATGTTTTGGTGCATGGTTAGATCAATTTAATCCCTTATTTATAGTACTCGAGAGGATATTTTGTTCATGATTCTGACATGTGACAATTGATGAATGCATGAATCATTGCACCCCTGTTAGAAAATTCAAGCGTCTGGATAAAAACAATAAAAAAATATTACCAAATAAAGACTCTTCTAATCAAATTACTGCACGTAGTTTCGAATATTACTGTTAATGGACACTGCACCTTTTCTTTGTTTTGATTCCTTTCTCTTTGTTTTGGTAACTTGTGGCTTGCTAATTCATAGAGTACGGTCATCCTATAATCTTGATTTGTATTTTAAATTTGTTTAAATTGATCAGTCAATAGCCATCACATTGAATGTAAGTTTTCTACTGTAGGAACTTTACGTCGTTATTCCGTAATTGAACTCTCAAATTCGTCGGCCAAGTCGGACTTGAATTTTCTTCAATGAGATTAATTATTGAAATTCTTACCCAGCAAAACTATAAAAGCCCAGCCCACAATATAAGAAAATAAAACCCAACCCACAATTGTAAGGATTCGATTTCATTGACATTACGGAAGCTTTCAATTAGAATAACGATAAAAATACAAATTTTTTTATACAAATAATGGATATAAACACTGTAACATGATAGTAATAGAAATGGTTGAATGAAAAAAATAATATAAGTCTACTTTGCTGTTCAACCATGGCGATTAATTGGAGGGATGCTTTGTTCATTTTTAAAGAAATTATCAGGATCCACCATAGTCTTCACATAAACCAACTTGTTGAAATTGCCCTTGAAATATTTAAGACCCCAAATACTAGCTTGTTTGTATCTTGTGTAACCTTCGTTATTCGTGCCTATGTCAAGATCCCTGTAATTGATATATGCTGCTCGAGGATTTTTGGAAACATACGGGGCTAAATAACTGTACAAATTTCTGATCCAATCAATATGCCTACGAGATGCTGCAATTCCTTCTTCTGTCCATACCACTAAATGTTCAATTTGATATATGTTACCAGCTCTATGTGGGAAGGGAATTTCGGACTCTGAAATCTCACTCATTTTTCCACCGTATGGAACCAAGAACAATTGTGCCGTCTCTCCTTCTTCTTCGTAAAACCTTTCGTATATCCCTTCCAATGCAATTTGCGGAATAGGTTCCCTTACATAGTCAGATTTTACTTTCAAAAAGCCTTGGAGGGTAGTTGTTCTGTCAAGTAATACATCCAAGGATTCTGCATTTTGGATTCCAGAAAAATAGAGGACAGATTCAATCCAACTCATTTCGATGCAATCTTCTTTCACTAAACCAAGCTCAGAGAAGCTTTCCTGCATTAGTGGGAGAAGTCTATCAACCCCACCAAGAAACAAGCCTGTGATTAAAGCCACCATCGTTCTCTTTCCTTTTGTAGGTCCATTCACTCTCCTTAAGAATGTCGCGAGAAATAAATCTTCAGGAAGTTTATCTGCAACATGCTGCCATTTGCGAATAATCTTGCTTGCATTTTGTTCCAAAGTTCGTGGGACTGTGAATACAGTCACAGTATGTGGAATTGTGACAAGTTTTATTTTCCAAGCAACGATGACACCAAAGCTAGCTCCTCCACCTCCCCGAATGGCCCAAAATAGATCTTCTCCCATTGATTCTCTATTCAAGAATCTACCCCTAACATCAATCAAGTGGGCGTCAATTATATGATCAGCGGCAAGCCCATATTTACGCAACAACACACCGTACCCTCCGCCACTAAAATGTCCTCCTACACCCACAGAAGGGCAAATTCCGGCAGGAAAGGCAAGAGTTGTACTTTTCTCAGCTATTCTATAGTAAAGTTGGCCAATGGTTGCACCGGCTTGAACCCATGCTGTTTTATTTTCTACATCAACATTGATTGAACTAAAATTTATCATATCAATGATGATAAACGGTACATCAGAAACATAGGATAAACCCTCAAAGTCATGGCCGCCACTTCGAATTCTAATTTCCATGCCATAATTTTGGGAGCAATTAATGGCTGCTTGAATGTGGGATACATTCCATGGCGTGACGATGACCAGAGGTTTTGGGGTATTCGGCGTTGAGAATCTGCGGTTTTGTATGGTGAATTGCAAGACGGATGAATATGAAGAATTGTCTTGGGTGTAGATAACTTTGGAAATGGATGCTGAATTCTCAGACGACTGCACAGAAAGACATTGGAGAAAATTTACATGAGTATCAGCCAAAGTTATCCATTGAAATGATAACAGAAGAAAGCAAAGAAATGGAAAGATTGAAGAGCTAGGAGGATTCATTTCCATTGACATTTTGGTGCATAAGAAATCCCTTATTTATATTACTCAAAGGATACACTGTTCCAGATTTCAGGAATGTCAACGGTTGCTGGGTTGTTAAGTTGACCTTACCTGGCGTCTGAAGAAGGATAACGTTACTCTCTTGTCTTTTTATTTCTAATTTTTTATTAAATATTGACAAGTGTTATATTTTATAATTAATAGTTAAAATTATATTTTTATTTTTATTTTTATTTTACAAATATATATTAAAAATTTAAAAATATAATCTAAACTATTAATTTCATCGTATTAATATTTAATAAAATCAAATATAGAAAAGGCAAAGAAAAAATTTTTATCCAACAAAAAAAAAACACATTATTTATTCATGTGAGTATTTAAAGTGGACTTTGAGACATATTATTGTTGAGATTCTAAATGTTGAGATGTGAATTTGGATTGGTATAAAAAGCACGAAAAAAATTAAATAAAAATATATAATAATTAAAGTATAATTATTTAAATTTTTATATATAAAAAAATAAATTTTAATTTTTTAATTTTTTTTTCTATAAATAGAGTCTTTTAGTTATCCGATATCAGTAAATGAAATAAAAATTATCTTTTTTTCTAAAAATTCTATAAATAAAACAAGAATAATTAAAAGGATTTGGTACAATTAATTATTTATGTAAACTTTTTGCAATGGCTTTACTTATTGTTGGTACCATTGAAAAGTAATAGAAACTTTTTGCATCCCTCACTTGAAGTTCGAACTAATTGCACTTTGATGGTATGTATCTTCCCTAAATCTTGGATTATGATAATTTTATTCTTCGATATAATTTTTTTTTAAATTTAAATATCCTAATATCTATCAAGCCAGTAAAACAAATTTCAATCTCCTTCACTAATGAAAAACATCTAAATACTCAAGGACGTAAATATATATTTTTTAATTTTTTTTTCCTTTATAAAATTTTCTTCCTCGTAATAATCAATAATTATAATCACAAGAAAAAAATTAATCTCCTTCATAAAATTTCTTACTATTTAAATTTTTTCCTTGTGCTATTTATTATTATGTGAAAGAAAATTCAAAATAATATTTTACAAACTAAACAAAAATATATATTTATAATCGCTAGGAAAAATTTAACCTACTCCATAAAATCTTTTTGTATTAATTTATTTTACATAACAGAAGTTGATTTTTATTTTTTTATTTTTTTGGATTGGTTGAATAGATATTAGATTATTTAGTAAAAAGCAAAGGCTAAAATTATAAAAATTCCATTATCCAGGAGAGTAAGTATAAATTAATTAAAACATACCACTTAGATGTAATTAGCTGGAACCACATGGGAGATAATGTAAAAATTCTACCAAAACAATACAAAACTAAAAACTTGCATGTGCTGTCCTTAATTATTTTCAATTTCTTTTAGTCAACAAGTAACATGATGTAGCTTGATTAAATAATTCACTCATTTTTATTTTCCTGGAAGTATCTCTTTATTGATTAAAAAGTGCCTCAACCATCTACCTACCATATCCATTTTTTTAAAGGAAAAGAGAAAAATGAATTATTGATGCTGAGTTTCTTTTTTCCAGCAAGTTGCTGCGCAGTTTTCTTTTAATCAGTCAATACCCATCACTTTAGGATTTTTCTTTGCCATGTACAGGAAACCACAAGTCTTTTTTGGATAAATGAAGCCACTTGCAAGCTCCGAATAAGTTAACATCTACGAAAAATTCCCAATAATTCAATATATCACGCCAAGGACATCATCAGGTCTACTCCACATATTTCATAGTTTTGGCTTTCTATTAAAACCTCCATTGAAAATTTCTGAAATGCATCTACTTTCATTTATTATTCGTAAGATGTTGATCTAGTAATATTTTTTTATCTTAAATTTTGATACAAATGATAATATCAATTTTATACTTGTAATTTATGCGACGGTGATAATTTTTGACACGATTCACTAATGTAATATAATATTTACATATTTGAGTTGATTTAATACAATATAAAATTTTTAATACGTGATTTTTTTTATTATATGATTAAAAAAATTAAATCTCAATAATAGTTATAAATTTTAAAAAATAAAAGCATATAAGACCTTGTAATGACACAATCTATTATAATTAATGTGAGGCACATTAAATTTGTGTTGGTTTACGAGTTTATGACAAACTAAAATTAGATTGTATGACAGTGTAACGGGTGAGTTTAAAGGAAAAAGTGGGTGGATTTAGAAGAAACAGAATTGGTTTAATAGTTGGGCTGGACATTAGAACGAGTTAAAGAAAAAGGAAGCTGGGTTGGGCAATATAACTAGATCGATCCATGCCTTAACTAGTACCTAATTTTTTGAACTTCTTCACACAATGAGATTTCCCACGCTACCTCATACAAGGGTGATCTATTGGCTTTATAAATAGAACCAATCATCCAACCTAATATTATTTCTTGGTTTGGAGACTAATTCGCATAACTTAATACGTATTCTAAGATTAGATTGAAATTAAGATTGAGGCATCTAACTCAAAATTTAGTTTAACGAAATTTATTAATTATATATATATAAACACTTACGTACACACATATATACAAATAGAAATAATTAAAAATGAATATAAAATTAAATATATTTAAAACATCAAAATGACTAAAAATGAGTCATATTCAATACTTAAATTTGAAAATAAAAATCTTATACTAAAAAATATAATATATTAATTTTATTTGCGTTTACATATGTACGTGTGTGTGTGTATATATTTAAAGAAAAGTAAAAAGAAGAAAGTTAAGCCCGCGATGAAGGTTTTGGAAATTCAAGGAACCTAAAAACACGATGATTATAAAGAAAACAAAAGGGTTAAGACTCTATTATACGGTTTTAATGAAATTGTCCTTAAAAAATTAATTGGTAGATGAGCTTTGCCTCTTTAAGTTCTTTTTTTTTTTAAAAAAAATATATACAAACATACACACGCATATAAAAACTTGTTAACTTAAATGACAAAGAGATTTCAATTTTAAATTAATTATGTTAAACTCTTTAGTTATATTTTATTGTTACTTCTTGCGTTTGACAATGGATAATCTTGTCTTGTGATTAATGATGGCTGACTTGTAAAACATTTTAAGAAATAAGTTGCGTACGTACGAATTATTTTTGTTATGTAATTGCATTTTCTTTGGAGCGAAGGAATTTTTTGTAATTTTGAAACTTTATCCTCATCACATCTGACAATCTCTTTGTACAAAAGAACAAGGAAGAATTTTGACCAAAAAATAAATAAATAAATGAATGAATAATAAAACAAAAACAAAAACTTCAATCAACTTCACAGGAAAAGGGTTGATTGTTATTATTATTATTATTATTATTATTATTTTGTCAAACTAATACCAACGAGTAAGTCTAGTCAAAGTCTCTAATACTTTTAAAAACGTGAAAATTTGTGTTTCTATATCTCAAACTCAGATGTTACCAAGTGAAATTACTAATTTTCAAATTATTTACCTTCAACATAAAAATAGGTGCTTAGAAAATATTTAATTGTTATATTCCTTGAGTAAATTTACCCACAACAATTTCAAATATAACTTATCAAAAAGAAAATATTAACGAGAAATAAATAAAAAGAAATTAGTTAATAAACCAAATAAAATTTATTGACTGCGTGTGAAAACTCATGCAGTAAATTATTACAAAGCAGAAATTTATTTTACAACAATACACGCGAACACATGATTTATTTTTGTATAATTATAACAGGATACCTTCCACTGTATGACTAAGATAACAGTCTAATCACCTTTCTTCTTCCTCGTTGAAAGTGGTGGGAAGCTTTGTTCATTTTTAAAGAAATTAGCAGGATCAACCATAGTCTTCACTTTCACCAACCTGTTGAAATTGTTCTTGAAATATTTGATACCCCAAATGCTAGCTTGTTTGTAGCTTGTGTAGCCTATGTTATTGATTCCGATGTCAAGATCTCTGTAATTCACATATGCTTCTCTAGGATTTTTGGAAACAAAAGGAGCCAAGAAGCTGTACAGCCTTCTGATCCAATTTATGTGCCTTTCAGATGCTTCCTTCCCTTCTTCGTCCCAATAAACCAAGTGCTGAATTTTGTATATGTTGCCAGCTCTATGTGGGAATGGAGTTTCGGATTCTGAAATTTCATTCATTATCCCACCATAGGGACTCAGGATCATTTCAGCAGCCTCTGCTTCTTCTTCATAAAATCTTTCGTATATTCCTTCGAATGCAATTTCAGGCATAGGTTCCTTCACATAGTCAGATTTCGCTTTGAAAATTCTTTTGCTGGTGGGAATTCTGCTAAGCAGAACATCCAAAGATTCTCCATTTCGAAATCCAGCAAAATACATGACCGATTCAATCCAACTCATTTCAAGACAGTCTTCTTTCACCAATCCTAACTCAGGCAAGCTTTGCTGCATCAATGGAAGGAGGACATCAACCCCCCCAAGAAACAAAGCTTCAAATGAAGATTGTATTGTTTTCTTTCCTTCTGTGCTTGAATTCACCCTTCTTAAGAAGGTTCGAATATATAAATCTTCAGAAATCTTATCTGCAACATACTGCCATCTATCAACGATCTTGGTTGCATTTTGTTCCAAGGTTCGTTGGACTGTGAATGCAGTCACAGTAATTGGAACAGTAACTAGCTTTATTTTCCATGCAACAATAACTCCAAAGCTCGCTCCTCCACCTCCTCGAATGGCCCAAAATAGATCTTCTCCCATCGATTTTCTATCAAGAAACCTTCCTTTAACGTCAATAATGTGTGCATCAACAACATTATCACCGGCAAGGCCGAACTTGCGCAACAAGAAACCGTACCCTCCACCACTTAAATGTCCACCAACACCCACAGTAGGACAAACTCCTGCCGGAAAAGCAAGAGTTTTGCTTTTCTCAGCAATTCTATAATAAAGTTGGCCAATGGTTGCACCGGCTTGAACCCATGCTGTTTTATTTTCTGCATCAACACTGATTGAGCTAAGATTTATCAAATCAATAATGACAAACGGGACCTCAGAAACATAAGAAAGAGCCTCATAATCATGACCTCCACTTCGAACCCTAACTTGCAAGCCAAATTTTTGGGAACATTTAATGGTTGCTTGAATGTGGGATGTATTTAATGGAGTGACAATGACCAGAGGTTTTGGGGTGGTAGGGTTTGAGAACCTGAGGTTCCGGATGGAAAATTCCAATACTGATGAATATGAAGAGTTGCTTCGTGTGTAAATTACCTTAGAAATAGAATCGGAGTTCTCAGAGTTTTGATGAAGGCATTGAACAAAATTGTCGTGCTTGTCATGCGAAGATACATGATTATCAGCCGAAGTTACCCAAAAATGAGAGGATAACAGAAGGGCAAAAACAGAAAAGAAAGCAAGTGTCTTCATTTCTATCAATTTGTTTGTGCATAAGAGTGCATAAGATATCCATTATTTATAGCACTCAAAATAGGAAGCTTGTTCAAGTTTCAGAAAATGTGAACATGCTGGCTGCTAAACGATTGCATGCTATTTGACGCAAGGAAAAATAAAAATTCAAACATCTAGATGTATTTTTGCTGGCCCGTTAGGAAAATTAAGTTTCTGAACAAGAAATCTATCGACGCAGTTTTTTCGCTTCCATGCACACGTGAATATTGACCATATGTTTGCAGTTTCTTCCAGTGCCTTTGTTTGGACACACACATACACACACCCCCACACACACACACTGACAGACATATGGTAATTCCTTGCCTGTAAATCAATATAGAAATTCATGAAAGAATGAATGAATTTAGGGAATTAACGATACAGTAATATTATGTGCATTTATGTGCCCTAAATATTTGAAAATTTTATCTTAAATATATTGAAACCTATGGCTCCATGAATTATGAATCGATGAAAATATGAACTGTTAAATTTTAACTGTTTATTTCAGGTAGAAGTTGTGCCATTGACGTAGAAATATTATTATACAAGTTCAGTAAGTGTACATTATTTGTTCGGAGTTGGGTGGCAGAAAATATTCTGTAATTTTTTATTATCACTTTTTCTTCGCAAGAAAGTCACTGTTTGTCGTTTTGTTTTATGTATTAATTCCTCGTAAATTATACATTTGATTGGATTAACTATTGTTTCCTTCTAAAATTCTTGAGAGTTTCTTGCCTATCAATTTGCTGCATGTAAAAGTTTTCTTTTAGTCAATAGTCATCATTTTTGAAATTTTCAATTCCATGTACGAAAAAAACATCACATCATCAATTAGTTAACTTGCAAATCTCTCTTTAGTGATCAAATTTCCAAGTTGAAAAAGTCAAGTAAATTGAAAAAATAATGTATTAATTAATTTAGTCAATTACTTTAAAAAACTTATGACACAGATTATACGGTGGACTCACATTCTACCTTTTATTTTAATAATTAAACGACAAAGATTTTCTTCAATCGTGCATAAAAATAATGCTTCGTACAATTAAGATATTATATATGATGATGGTTTCAAAAGTTGGTAAGGGATAATCCCCACAAGATACCATATATATTTACTTAAACGGAATTGTATATCATGTCGTCAATTTTGCAATTAAGATTTGCCCATTTCAATAAATTTTCTAGATTATTTATATTGTAATATAGCTATCATTTTTAAAATTAAAATATATACGGTGTCTATTAAATTTCATCGTAAATCACTTATTTTTTTTATTTTAATTATAAATATCGAAAAAAAACATAACATATTCTTATAACATAAAATAATATTTATTTTATTTTAAATAATAAATAAAAATAAAATAATTAAAATGAAGAATATATTAAAAATATAATATTTTACAATTTTAAATGAAAACAAAACACCCCTCCTGCCCACAAATTTTTTTTTTTTTAAAAAAGGACAGAATCTTATTTAATTTTATCTTCTTCATCTTCGTATACAAAACCTCACGTCTTACTTATCCTCGAAAATTTAAACAAGTTTCCAAATATAAAAATAAATTTCACACTCCAAATAAGAATCATATTTATTTCTCCTAAGTCGCCTCCTTTTCAAAAATCAAATTACTAGAAACAAGAAAAAGAAGATGATAGAAAGGACAAGAACAGAAAAGAACAATTAAAAAAATATAAATTGACGGTTTTGTGATGATAGAATCGAAGAACATTTCTGTGAAAGAAATATAAATGAATGGTAAGTGTGACGATAAAATCAATAACATTCCTCTATTATTCTTTTAAAAATATTTCATTTTTTTAAAATTGCATATTATTTATTATATCTTATATTTGTAATATTTATTTTTTACATTGATTTAATTGAAAAAGAAAAGTGAATCTTTATGAGAGCCTCTTAATTTTTTTAAAAAGAAATTATTTTAATAATAAAAAAAGTTTTTCTCTTTTGCATAGATAAAACTTCTCTCTCTCTCTCTCTCTCTGCATGAGGGGCACATTTTCTTCTTGTAGAGAGAAAGATACACTTACTTCTTTTTATTTACTTTTTAGTTTTGAAACATGAATATCTCCCATGAATATTGTCCCTCGGGTAAGGAGACATGTCTTTGAATGTTTAAAAAAATAAATAAATGAAAAAATACAAAAACAAAAGGTTGGGGACTGGGGAGTTTTAATAGCATCCGCCTAAATTAGACATGACACATTGGGCCTAATCTATATACCCTTCATGACAAGAACTCCTTGTTGAGCCTTGAATGATAATTGAATCAGACCGTGTGAACAAGATTTATTCTCATGTTGGACTCAGCCAACTCAATTGTGATGTTTTTTTTATAATTATTAAATAGTCCATTTTACAGGCTCAAACTTTTTTTGGGCACATTTAAAAAAGAAAAACTAAACTTAGTTTTGATCAAAAGACATGATATTGTATCTAAATACCCTTATTTTACAATTTTTGTCTTGTTTTAATTTATAAAGTCAACACTTGTAATTTTGTTGAGGGATAATACAAAATATCAAGAATATCAATATTTTGTTGAGATATCACGGCAAAATATCAATAATATCTATATTTTATCGTATAATTTAAACAAATATTAATATTTCTCGCATCAAATTTGGAATTCAGTTTATTTTTTTTCCAAGTTTTCCAATAAAAAATTGTCCATGGATTTTGATACAATATGAGTATAGATAAACTTTATTAATTTTTGTGTTGAGCTATTATGATGTTGTTTTGCAATATGAATATTCACACAATTAAAAGGTTGTTACATTATTGTTGCATGTTTTTGAAAAGATATTATGGCTTAAACATGTAACAAATTTATAAATTTTACCAACAACGTAAGCGTCTTATATTTAAATTCAACATATATCAAATATATATGTATAATTCTAGCTATGAATGAGTTTTTTATCTTGCTAGTTTTGAAGATTTGATGAAAAATAGTTTCAAATTTATGAAACTTTTATAATTTTCACCATCTGATGAAAGAAGCCTTTGTCGAACAAGAAGACAATGAGAGAAGTTTTTTTTTTTCTCATCTCATAAAAAATAAAGACACATGCCCCTTTTTTAATATTTTTCATTCATTTTGATTTAAATAATTAAAATATTTATCCAATAAATATTCTTTATTTATTATTTAAGCCTTGCACTTATTCATAATAGTGTGCTTAACAATTAAGTAAATTAATGCGTAAACATAAATTAAGGGCAAAATAGTAATTATTTAATAATTATTATTTATTGTACTTTAGTCCTTATATTTGTGTAAAATTATTTGCTTAATTATTAAGTAAATAATTAACAATATCTTCAAGGGTTTAATAATGATTATCAAATAATTATCAATTATTAAGTATAACCTTTAAAAATTTGTATTTAGGTCATTTGATAATTTTTATTATCAATATGTCACATAATTTATATTCAATTACATGAAAATACAAAATTATAAAAATTTTTAAAACACTCTAAAGAGCCATAAATAAATATATATAATATATAAATACACACACACACACATATATATTTTCTTCGACTATTACATTTTCTCGGAAGGTACTAACCATCCATAAATAATATTTTCTCTCTCTCAAACATCTCTCAATGTAATAGATTATTAACGTGATTGTATAAGTTATTGCGGATAAGTCATGAACTAGTTCCAAACTCTTAGAATTCGAATACTTTAAAAGTTCAATAATCATGATTAACATGTAATAATGTGCTATAATCTTTAAATTATAATGAAATAATACTTCATCAAATTTATTCAAATTGTACATGTCATGTGAGTAATATCATTTTGTTGTCTAATCCTAATCAAGTAAAAGTTTATAGAATGTCAAAACTTTAAATTGATATAAATATTAATTATCAATTAATATGTCATGAATTCGTCGTGAACTCTTTCATATGGCTTTAATTTACTCTAGTCAAAGATTTATTTTTTAAATATTTATTAATATTTGTTTATAAACTCAAATTTAGACGAAATTATCAAATACTATAATCTTGTATTTATATCAAGTTGACAGATCCCATTTTGACCATCATTCATTTTTAATGCAAACAACACATAACTAAATTAGTTTTAGCATACAAGACGTGATTAGTTTTGCACTTATATACCGTATGAACCATATGCACATACATCAGATTTGATTATGATGTTTTAGGTCAAAAGATTATATTGCATACTAGTACAATTATATGATAAATCATTGACTACATGTATTACTATATAATTTATTGTTATTTGATTATAGTAGAAAAATAATTCTCTAATTATTAATTCATACTAATGTTCTAATAACATGACTCTCATCATTACTTATACTAATATCTTCTTATGATATTTATTAGATATATTTAGAGAATCTATCATGCAATACTATTGCCTATTCAATATCATCTATGTAGAGAACAATTTTAATAATATTTTTTAATAATCAAATAAATTATTCAAATAATTTACAAATATATTTTATTCAAATGCATTACAAAATAAAGAAAACAGTATATGTAAGTGAATAAAAAATATTTTCTTTTATTAATAATAAACTATAAATATATACAAAGTAAACTATTTTTGAAGTTAACAACACGAATGATTTTTAGGGCATATCTAAATAGTTTTTACTATTATTATTTACATGATTGTCTATGTGCAATCCTTATAAATTTATTATAATAGAGTGATCATCTGTGTAAATTTATTACTTTTTTAAACCATATTTATATTATTATATCACTAACTATTTAGGCAAAGTAATTTGTCACCCTAAAAAATTTATTAATTTTTCTTTTCCTTCAAAAAGAGTGAGAGCATCATCAAATATGTTACAGGGAAAAGATACCACATTAGGGCATTATGGAAGGCCTTTAAATATAGACTGAAGTTGATATTATTTTTTAGTTTGTTAATGTTAATCAATTACATTGGATTTTAGCTCGAGTTTATTTGGTTATGCACTAGATAAGGTTATATGATTAACTATTAGATTCTACCTAAGACGATTGCCTTAACCCATCTTTATTAAGATAGATTAGCTTTATGTTGTCAGGATAGATTTGATTGATACCAAATTACCATTCGAGACAACTTATTTATGCGAGGGTGTGCCTTAACAAAGTAGTAATAGGGGGGATTGTGAGATTTTTGTTGAAAAATTCATCTAATATATATAGCATTTGGATGCTCGTTTAATTTTGGTCCAATTTACATGTATTATTTGAATTCTATGTTTGCAACCCAAAAGTAAGGGTGAATTGGGTTTTCAAAAAAAATATTTCTATAATATAATATAACTCAAAAATATTCAATAATAATTAATATAAATATAGTGAAAAAAATAAAAGCATATGCAATATTTTTTACTGAATTTGTTTTCTAATATTGAAGACACTCAAATACAATTAAGAGATATTTTGGCTTCCGTTACAACCTTACAAGAGTATAATAATTCTTTTTAACACTCTTTTGTATTTAAGTAAATGATTACAAACAAATACTACACCTCAAAGAATTTCTTTAACAAGAGAATATACATAAATGAAAGAGCAAAGTGTATAATACATGTTTATAGTAATTTATAAGTTTAACAATAAGATTGAATCTCAAAATATTTTTATGAGTGTTTAGGATATTTGAGACAATGTTCAAAAATAATTTCAATATGTTTAAGACTTGTATTTATAATTAAGGTTTAAAAACTAACAATTAGATAAATAAAAAATTAAATTTCATGCATAAACAATCGGCCTTTTCCTTGAATTGATTGGCCAGTTTATTAAAAATAAAGGGCATCAAAATATTTCGAGCAACTAAGAGATCAGTTTCTACAAACCGGTGGGATAGTTGACACAAACTGACGGGTTGATTGGAGAAACTAAGGGGCCCATTGTTACATGCATTCTGTTTTTAAAATTTTTTAAAACCTTACATTTTGATTCCAAATCTTACAAATTGGTCCCAATTTTAACTTTAAAATAAACTATTAAATTTATATCCTAGATTCAAAAGTTTATTTCTTGGAGCATTTTGCAAGTATTCAAAGCGTGTTTTTGTACACAATACATGAGCTTATATAATTACAACAATTACATATGCACACAAGCATAAAAACATTAATTTTACTATTATTGTCCTAAACTTGCACTTAATTCTTTAATTTGAGCCCTTGATACTTTTTTTTTATTTGTATATTTTGTTATCATTAAAATATGAGTTTGCAAGGTCAATAATTTTTCCTATTTTTTATGATGATAAAATATTTAAACCATATAGGAATTTTTTTTGAATCAAATGAAAAAGCTCCCCTTTTAAATTTGAGTGAAATGCCACTATAAAAAATAGTACAAGCACAAAACAAAAGAAAAGAAGCACTTTTATATCCATAATTATCAACATCTACTTGTTCCTGCAAACATGTAAGCACCAATTTTTCTTCCTCTTTGGCATTTATGCTTCTTCCTCATAAACGTCTATATTTCTCTCCTTTTGGCACCATCAAATATATATATATATATATATATATATATATGTATATAACATATATAAAAATGGTATATAAATAATCATCAAGTATGTCAAACATATAAACAAGCATCAAAAGCATGAATTCCATAAGGAAGCAAAGTTGAAAACATACAAGTTCAAAGTACAAACCATAACATAAAAATCAAGGGTGAAGTAATAGTTAAAACATAACATAAAAAATGAAACATATCATAATAAAAGCCATGATAAAGGAAGTATATGTCTAAGGATTAAGGAAGAGATGCATCGGATTGATTACAAAGATGTTGTAAAATTCGATCAATGTCACTTTCCATTCTATTTTAGCAAAATCGATCACCATATCATTTTGCAAACCATGGACATCCTCATATAAAAGAGACAATTGTATTTGCAAAAATTTCATAAAAAAATTCCTTCATAGCCCTTAGTAGTTGTTCATCAATTGAAGAAGCTTCGGTTGATCTTCATGTCAAAGGAGCCATAGCATCTTTCTTAAAATTCATTTGAATAATCATGGTGAAAGTAAAAAAAAATTCCGTTTTAAGATCCTTGCAGTTTTCTTACCATTAAAAGGAACACTAGAGCTTTTAAATATAAGTGTAAGGATTTGGCTAAAATGTAGATATGGCCTAGCATAGTATGAAGCCCTAGCCAGATGTTGAATTATGACATAGCTTAATTTAAGGGGATGATTAGACAATATTGCACAAACTAAAAATTTTAACATATTTCCATATCTCTCGCACGTCTTGCCTTTGGTAGAAAAGTATTTATGACAATGTGGGCAAGAATTTTGCCCAATTCTTGTATATGAGAGCAAAATTCTTGCCCACATTGTCATAAATACTTTTCTACCAAAGTTATTAGCCATACATCCCTTAGTCGACACACAATCTAGATCACAAATAATGTTGCTGATGCACTAAGAATCCTTGCTTGAATTTATTACTGTGTGTACGAACGGCCATCATTAAAATCCACAGATCCTGCATGCACTTTTCAATCCATTCTCCTAAATGCGGGATTCATAAAATTAGGAGCATAAAATGTTTGATGATATTTGCTTTAATCGACTATAATTCTTATCTTATTTATAATTAATAGTTCCGGTTATGAATTTTTGAGAACATGTTTACTTTATTCTTATCACTTCACAACATCTTTAAACTTGTTATTTAATTCTCAATAACATATATATATATATATATATGTGGATTGATTCCTGTAAATTCAAGAATTTACTTTTTTTTAGTGTTTATAATTTCTCAGTAAATATCTTTATTTTATTAAAGTACAAAAATGATAAGCTTTTGTACATAGAATTTGTTGAACAAAAAATTAAATAAAAAACTGCATAATCAATGTAGCTCTTTTAAAAGATTCACATTTGCTTTGAGTTAAATTATTTTAAACACTGATGTATTCCCCGGCCGACAAGCTGGTAATTTTTGAAATTTTATCGTGATGATGTTTGATCATTACAATTGTTGCCTTGTAACCGATTGAATGGTGTGATCAAGTGTTCGGATCGTGGTGACGCAGAAGAATATCTAACTCCTATCATGGTAAATTAAAGCAACTTACTTGAGGGAGTGACATGAAAGCCAACCGGCCGAGGGATGGTTGGCATCGTTGGCAAAATTATAGATGTGTACATTTGGAAAATGTTCCTTCAATGATTCTTAGTGGAGCCATTAACAGCAGTCGAAACCAATAGCAATTAATGGTAATTCGAAAAGAGCAAGCCCGTGACTGATCCCAATACTTCAACCCCGCAACATTTACTTATTAATAAGCTTAGTGCTTGTCCAATTAAACAATCCAAATTATTTTGCGTGACACTGAAAGGAAAAGGAAATTGTTTAATCAGTTGACAAACCAAAATATTTATTAGACCAAATGGAATGGTGCAAATCATTATTGATTGATTTGTTTAAGTAAATATTCATGAACTTTAAATTAATTTATCAAATTAATTAACATAACACATTAGGTAAGCAAATAAAAGAGATCAATAATTTTAATATGATTCAAATTTTTTAGTTTTATTTTTATAATATCATGTTTAAAAATAAATAATTTATAAAAAATAAACAATTATAAATACTAATAAATTTATACAAAATAAAGATTCTGTCTTATTATTGTTGTTGTTGTGCTGAATCTTTCTTGATAATATTGTTTAGTGAAATTTTCTTGCCTTAATATGTTAAAATTTTTCCGACAATTTTAGTAAATTTCCCTTGCTTGATGCTATTGAACTCTCATCATCAAGTACAAATTTTTCTCCTAAAGAATTTCTTATTTGTCTCACACAGAACAATATCACAAATATCTTAATCACACTTAAAAGATCTAATATTTAATTTTATCAAAATAGAAATTATAGGCTCTTAAATTTTTACAAAGTTATTTTTACTTTAAGTATAAAAGAAAAATTAACAACTAAAAAATAAGAAAAAAAACAAAAACTCACAATGCTCTCTCCATTTTGGCCTGAAAGGGCGGCTACACAATTGAAAATATTACATACTCACAGTGAAACCTTAAATTTTGTTTAAAAAATATCTTTATTTTCTAAATCTAAAATGAATGGATTTTTCTAAATAGGAAGAACTCGTTCCCAATTGAAGTTTTTGTTTCCCAATAATTTTTTTTCTTTGACTTGTAAAATTACTAACATAAATTTTCTAATTATGCTTGAAATCCTTATTTTGCTTAAAATAACTACTAAACTTAAATTTTTGTTATAGAAGAATAAAATTGAGATAAACAGTAAATTATCTCATTTGTTGCAATAAAAACATTAAAAAATATATTTTTCTAAAATGATACCAACTTATGTCATCTTTTTAAATTCTAACAATTGCAAAGCAGAAGTTATTGACCAAAACACGTGCCCCTTAATGTTTTTATTTTAATGTCTAACTGATACATAATGAAACTTTATTGACAAAGACACTTTTCTACTCGAAAATTAAATAATATCTAATCAGCTTTTTTCTTCCACGAAGATAAATATATTTTGTCACAAATTCTAGCTTGTCTGATGCTTGTGTGGACTTTCTTATTTATTCGATATCAAGATCCCTGTCATTGACATATGCTGCTCGAAAATTTTTGGAAACATAGGGAGCCATCTGACTATACAACCTTCTAATCCACTTAAGGTGCGTTTGGAATGCTTCAATTCCTTCTTCTTTCAATTAACTAAATACACTATTTGGTATTTATTGCCAGCTCAACGTGGGAATGGAATTTCGGACTCCAAAATTTCACTCATTTTCCCACCGCAAGGAACCGAGGACATAAAACAGTCAGTCCATCTTAAAATCTATGAAATATCTCTTCCCAAGCAGTTATAGAAATAGGTTCTCTGACATAATCAGATTTTGCTTTGAATAACGATTTGGTGCTTAAGCAAGGACACTACGTTCTGTCATTCAGCATAGTGCAGGGTTGAGTTAACCCAGCTCATTTCGATGCAGTCTTCTTTAACCAAACCGAGTTCTGGTAAGCTCTCCTGCACCAAACGGAGGACCCCACCGATCGCACCAAGATTTGGAAGAATCTTCGTTGCTTCCTTTTTCGCCTTTTTAGATTAATTATTAGTGCTGACTTTTCTTCCTTTACAACATTTTGTATAAAATTCCGTTTCGTCTGTAGTTATCATTTATTTTATTTTTATTTTCCATTTTTCGAAACTTCGGACATTTTTTAACAAATTATAACTAAATAATAATTTGACCTACAAAGGTGGGATTGAATATATTTAACATCTTATTCATTGACAAAATTCCACGAAAACATTATGTCAACAACAAAATGAAAAGAAATGGCACTAGATATCTCAAATTTATATAATATATATCACAATAACATTATTGAGTTGTAAATATATTTAAATAGAATTAAGTGTATTTTGTTGTGAATTCAAAGATATATAAGTTTAAATTGAGATAGCACGAGATATAAAGTTTGGTATTAACTGAAGTAAACCAAAAATAAAAAATAAAAAAGAATTTAATGGCATGAATGGTCTCGAGTTCAAATTGTGGGTATACATTTTATATAATATTTAAAAAAATGAATAAATATAGTCAGACTTATCAAAAACAAAATAAGTATATCTCTTCAACAAATATTAGTGATTAAGTTTCCAAGTTGAAACAGGCGGAGAACATCAAATAGATGAATCAAGTCATTAACTGTCTGTATGCAACATAATTTTAGATTGACAACAAAGTTAATTTATATGATGGAATTACATGTGACCTTCATGTAAATACCTAAAACTATATTACTACATTGATTCTTCTGATAATTCGTAGAGGAATAAGAATAATACTTCATGTACAAAGTAATAGACCTAAAAAAATAGTAAGTAATTTTAATTAAAAAACATAAATTTGATTAACAATATCACGAAATTTGTATAATAGCTTATTATGCTTAATATCACCGCTCTTATTCAAATTAAGTGTGAATCAAAGTCAATCATATTTTATATTATCTTGAGAGATTCTATCAATCATATTATTTATAGTAAAATTGACTAGCCTTTGTCTTGGAAATCAAAAACAATTACCGAACTATGATTGTCATGCCATAACAAATTCCTCAATAATCCACGTTAGATTCTCCAAATTTTTTACATTTACTTTTTCTCTACCATAGCCGTCAAATTTCCTGGTGAATGGTATGAATGTGGTATAAGTATGAATATACATTATTATATTTTTTTGATTTTTTTATCTTTATTTTTTAAATATTTAGTGATATATGATATAATTAATAACAGAAATATCAAATTATAAGTTAATTAAATTTATCAATTAACTTCGAATTTTATTTGAAGCTAATGGATAATAATAAAAAATAATAAAAGATAAAGCATAATTAAATATAAAATTAAGTTATTTATTATTAGTTGTTAGTTATATCATATATGTAATTAGATACTAAAAAATAAAAATAGACATTAGCAGAAGTTAGTCCATGTCTAATAAAAAATAATAGGCTACCCTTAGCTTACGTTGCACCGTTGCCAAGATAACACTTTCTTAATGAATTATTGTGATTTTTACTGTGATTTATTGTTATTAATTATTTCAAATATACGCATAAGTTATTTGTAAATACAATAAATTGTTTTGGGTACCGAGGACTTCCTTGCTTAACTAAAAAGTCCATTGAGAAAACCATTTGACTTTAACATTGTTGCAAACAACAGGATGTACAGTACTAGTCTCTCTCCTTCGTCTCGACTTCTTTAGTCTCAAATTTTTGGCTCTTAAATATTACAATCTATTTTTCTTTACTATAATTTCTGATCAAAACTCATATATCAAACTTACTTTATAGAGAGACTCTGCAACTCTATATTTCGTTGTTAACTTCTTTTTCCATTTTTCTTTGGTCACAGTTTTTGTTCGATACTAACTAGCAGTTGCACATAAAGAAAAAACCACTGAAAGATTATTGCATTAAGATAGCAAGACTTTGTTAAACAATACATGAAAATTCATGCAGTAAATCTTTCCAAAGCATAAATTTGTGGATAATCCACATGCGTCGAAGCATGTTTTATTTTGATTAATGTTTGATACGTAACGGAAATTTAATGAATCTGGATCCTGGGAGTACAGTTAATGTCTAATCAACTTTCTTCTTCCAAACGGATGAAAGTGGTCGGGTGCTTTGTTCATTTCTAAAAAAATTACCAGGATCGACCATAGTTTTCACATGAACCAACCCGTTAAAATTGTTCTTAAAATATTTTTTGCCCCAAATGCTAGATTGCTTGTTGCTTGAGTAGCCTTTGATATTGTTTATTCCAATATCCAGATCCTTGTAATTGACGTATGCTTCTCGTGGATTTTTGGAAACATAGGGAGTCATGTAACTGTATAACCTTCTGATCCAATCAATATGCCTTTGAGATGTTCCATCTTCTCCCCATGCCACAGTATACAAAATTTTGAATAAGTTCCCAGCTCTCTGTGGGAACGGAGTTTCGGATTCTGGAATCTCTCCCATTTTCCCACCATAAGGAATAAATGCCATAAAAGCGCTCTGTCCCTCTTCTTCGTAAAATCTCTCGCATATTCCTTCGAAAACATGTTCAGGAATTGGCTCCTTGACATAGTCAGATTTTACTTTGAAAAACGATTTGCTGCTAGAATTCCTACTTAACAATACATCCATGGACTCTCCATTTTGGAAACCCGCATAGAAGAGGACTGATTCAATCAAGCTCATTAGTGCAGTCTTCTTTCACCAAACCAAGCTCCGGAAACCTTTCTTGCATCAATGGAAGGAGCCTATCAATGCTGCCAAGAAACAAGGAATCGAATACAGCTACCATTGTTGTGTTTCCTTCTATACTTGAGTTCCCAGTCCTAAGTAAGAGGACGTCAAGAAATAAATCTTGGTGAAGCTTAGGGGCAACATACTGCCATTTATGAATGATCTTTGTTGCATTTTGTTCAAGGGTTCGTACGACTATGAATGTAGTCACAGTTGATGGAACGGTAACAAGTTTTATTTTCCATGACACTACGACTCCAAGGCTACCTCCTCCACCTCCCTGAATGGCCCAGAATAGATCTTCTCCCATTGATTTTCTATCAAGAAGTCTACCTTGAACATCGATTAATTGTGCATCAACAACGTTATCAGCAGCAGGACCAAATTTACGCAACATGAAACCGTAACCTCCGTCACTAAAATGTCACCCAACGCCCACACTAGGACAAACTCCTGCTGGAAAGGCAAGAGTTTTACTTTTCTCCGCGATTCGATGATAAAGTTGGCCAATGGTGGCACCAGATTGAACCCATGCTGTTTTCTCTGCAACATCAACACTGATTGAGCTGAGATTCGTCAAATCCATGATGACAAACGGAACCTGAGAAACATAAGATAGACTCTCAAAGTCATGACCGCCACTCCGAATTCTAATTTCCAAGCCATACTTATGAGAGCATTTAATGGTTGCCTGAACGTGGGATACGTGCAGCGGTGTGACGATGACTTGAGGTTTTGGGGTGTTGGGCGTCAAGAATCTAAAGTTTTGAATAGAAAATTCCAAGACGGATGAATATGAAGAATTGTTTTTGGTGTAAATCACTTTAGAAATGGAGGAGGTGTTCTCAGAGTTCAGAGAAAGGCAATGAAGATAATTCTCATGATGATTGTCAGCTGAAGTTGCATGAATTTTAGCTGACGTAACCCCACAATGAAACGATAAGAGAAGAACAAAAACACGTGAGAGGATAGAAGACTTCATTTCTGCTGATATTTTTGTGCATAAGAGTGCATAAAGCTCCCCTATTTATAGTATTGCGAGAGCATATCTCGTTCACCGTTCAGAAAATGCGAACGTTTTCCATTGTCAATCATTTTTCTTTCTTTAGCAGATCTCAAAACTATACGTGAGAGTGAAGCATCTTAATTTTGATTTTGTCGCAATTTAATATGGTTTTCTCTTTCTGATTTTGATGTTTTAGATGACTACATCGAATTTCCTTGATCATTCACTAACATGATGTTTAATATAACATATGAGATTTTATCCTGACACATATAACTTATAAACTGCATTACGTTTCCACGGTCTATAGCTATGATGTCCCCCTCGCTGAAACATCCCATCCAATTATATTAAAACACAGGAATAATGACTTTTCTTTGCGGTGATCCCCAACTTCTAGTATCTACAAATTGATTCTTCTTTTTGACTGTTAATGGCTATTTAATATTTATTTTTAATTTGTATGAACTTTCTTGTAATTTTAATTGGAGCTGATGTTGCATGTATTCATATCCCTTATCTTTTCTAACCGAGGTAGTATTAATGGGATATTTGTATAATATTTAATAAGACAAAGTATGGTAATTTTTTAAGAAGGAAATTAAAGAATAGACGTGATAGGGAGCAAATCTTATAATGCCATTGTGTGAGGGCTGTAATTTAAGAAAGATTTGTTAATTGGGTACATTGATTTCCCGGGAATAACAATTTCAGATGACAAGATGTAAACTACACAAGACAAAAATGGAGAAGTTCTTGTAAACTACACAAGACAAAAATAGAGAAGTTCTTTCTTTTTTTAAAAAAAATTCTATTTCCAAAACAAAAATTAAAAAAGTATAAGAAACCAAAACATAGTAATGCTATATATTTAATAAGTATAAAGGAGATCATCAATATAACAAAAAAAATTTAAATCTTACACAATATAATTTTTGAATTAGAGTTCTCTTATTATTTGAACTTAATTTATTTT
This sequence comes from Swietenia macrophylla, assembly GCA_032401905.1. Taxonomy (NCBI): domain Eukaryota; kingdom Viridiplantae; phylum Streptophyta; class Magnoliopsida; order Sapindales; family Meliaceae; genus Swietenia; species Swietenia macrophylla. The sequence continues at coordinate 2,127,764 of CP135572.1, forward strand.
TCAAAAATGTTTGAAATGTGCAAACTTTATTCATTAAGTCGCAAAAATCAACTCAATTGGATTAAATGAGATTTGAAATGATACATGAAAAAAAACAATTAAATTGAAAGTGCAAAATGAATTTTCGTGGTTTAGCTGTTAGCATACTTCCCTAGGCAGGATAGTAAGATAATGGTTTTCCAAAATTGTATAAAGATAAATATTTGATAGCATGGAGGTGAATTATTGGAAGGATTTTAGAAGCCTAGTTCTTTACCAAAGCTTAATAAGTGCTCAAGCATTTTTTAAGAATGTTAATGAGAAAGCTAGTGCTTGAGCGGTCACTAACACTCGATAAGGGCTCAACTTTCACTCAAGCGGCCACTGAATAAAATCTTGCGACTCGACTTCTACTCAATAATCACTCAAGCAGCCAATTTACTTGGTGGACCACTCAACCTTTGCTTGACCTCCACTTAAGTAGCCTTACAAGAAATATAAAATTTTAAGTTGCGGGTTGAGGATTTTAGATGGCTAATCTTATGTTTTCCTCTCTTATTTAAGCAGAGATTGCCCATTGAGTATTCCTTAACCTTTCAATCCTATTTTAATTTTTTAAAATCACAAATTTTTTCTTTAATATTGTGATATGTGATTGTTTGTTCTTGGAAGCATTAATAACCAAAGCTTTCTTTCTCTAAAAACCCAATTGTAAATCTAAAGTTCTGCAAGGTATTATGGTTAGAGTTCTAATCTTTGAATATGTTGTTCATGGATTCATAGAAGTAAGAAAGAATTAGAATTTTGATTATTAAGATTACAAGAGTTTTTGTAGATAAAATCAGCAGTTATAAGTTTTCTTTTCATAGTAAATTTTTAAGTGGCTTTTAGATAGGCCAAAGAGTTTTTATTTTATGAAAAATTCTTTATAAAGTTCTTCCTCATTAACAAATCTTTATGTTTTATTTTTATTAATTACTTTATTATTTATTTTGATTGAATATATTGTTGAAATTTGTTTGTGATAAAATTAGGATGATAATTTAGAAAATTACTCATTTTATGTTCCTTTAGGGTATAACAAATTTTAACATATTTAATTTGCTTATTTAAACATTTAGTCTCCATATCAAACACCTTTCACCCCCATTTCCCCCCTGGTATTTTAGGGTTTAAATTTAGGTGTACTTTCAATAATCCTATTAAAAAATAAAAATTATATTATAAGAAAAATTGTTATTCTATCTTATTTTTATTGTTGTTTCTCTTTATTTTAACCCACTTTATTTATAATAGTTAATAGTTGTTATAGAGTCTTCGTAGGACTATAATTCTTTATTCTAATATGACTTTGTAAAGTTTACTTTTATTCTAATATAATCTTATAAAGTTTATTTTAGCTATACCATATTGAACTCATCTCTTTGTTCTATTATTCTTTGAACTCTTACCATCAAATTCAACATCAAATTATATTAGAATAATTGCTCCTAGCTCCACAACATTCTAGATTAATTACTTCTAGACAGGTAAAATTAGGCTTGGTAGATCTTTCTTGGCTAATTTATCCTTAGTTGGGTGTCATACATATAGTTTTAAAAGATTTTTATTCACCAACAAACTTAACTAATATGGAACCTACAGGGATAGTAAAGTTATATGTGTCTTTATATTCTTCGTAAAAAAATATTTTGTCAAGAATTAGAATTTTTTATTAATCTTTTATATTTTTGACTAATTTTTACTTATAAAAAATTAAAAAATAAAAAATAGATAAATTAAAATACAAACTCTTTATTATCTTTTGTGCTTTTGTGTCATTAAATGCTTAAAATTTAAAGATACTAAAGATAATAAGACAATTTTTGTGTCATGTGCCAAGCACTTACCATTAATTTACAAAATTAGTTTATTAGATGGTACTTTCGACTCTCCCTTATAAACTCAAAACTAACCCAATATTCTATTCCATGTGGACATGATATTCTCACGTGCTTAATTATGTGATACTTTTATTATAGTGAATTCTATTCATCATAAGCCTACTAGACCTATATTGCATATTCTTTAGCCCTTTGAGAGACCCATATCCCATGTAATAATCCTTTATTAGAAAAAAAAAATGTGCTGGCATTTAAGGACCCACATGTAAAAAGAATTTAGATATGTTTTAATACCACTTGTTATAGGTCGATTTCTTCCGTGTAACCTTAGATGCATAACTTAAAACAATTAGCACTAAGTTAGCCTTACTTCACAAAAATTTTGAAAATGAAAACTAACCTAAGAAAGAGATAAAGAAAGTATAAGAGTTTTAAATAATATTTTACATTAAATGTTTAGATGTTTTGGTTAAATAAGAACTTAACTATTTTTAGAAAAAATATGTATAATGAATGACGAAAATTAAACCCTTAGAATCTTATTCGATAGTCTAAAATGAGAGGTTTAAATATAATTCTAAATATTAGAGAATTTTACTATACGTAGATGATTCTCTTTTTAATCTTACAATCTCCTCATAATGGTTTAGATGTTTGCCTTATTTACATCATATTGCAATTAAAGTATATTTTTAGATATTGTGCTAATTTAGCCCATGCATTGGAGTAAAGCCTTGGGCGTGACATTCTTTTTAACTAATCAAACGACGCCCTCATTGTGTCTCTACTAGTAGTTTTGAATTATCACAAGGTCATTTCGAGTTCTCAACTTTCTTTACTATTAATAATCCCTTTCGTTTAATGAAGTACTCATGACTTGATCAATAATGGCTTCTTCGAATTATCTAGACATCAAAATGATCCTTGTTTTCTTATCAAAAATCGCCTTGATGCACAAAGGTACCTGCTTTGTTTCTTTATGCTTAGGATCGTTTACAATTTTATGATAAGACTTTAAACAACTTGCACAAAAAACTAGACGTAGTTTAAGTTTCAAAGGTAATTTCGCCTCGTATAACACATTATCCACTCATTCTTATAAACTTAAGATCCATTTATATTATATTTGGTATGGGATATTATATTTTTACCCATTGAATCATGTGTGCCTTTCTCATAATCAAGCCCATCTATCATATGCTCACCTCATAGTATTGCCCATCCCTTCGTTTTTTGAGAGACCTATATCCCACATAATAATTTTTTATTAAGGTGTAATGTATAGGTGTTTTAGGGCTTATATACGAATGAGAATTTGAATTTGCTCTAATATCATTTGTTATGCGTTGAGCACTTGCCATCAACCCAAAAAATAAATCTATTAGATTATGTTACTTACTCGTCCTTATAAATTCAACATTGACATAAATTTTTCTAATATGAGATGTGGTAGTTGTCCCTTTTTCTATTATAAAATTGCCACCTTTTTTTTTTCCTCTTTTACATATGCCATCATGATTGTTATATTGAACTTAGTTTTTACTATGAATAATCAACTCAATGAACTCACATATTTACAAGAACCACTTAAGAAGACTAAAAGAAGGAAAAAAAAATTCAAACATGATTCAACAAGAAAAGAAGAAAGAATTGAATCAAGAAAGATTTCCTTTTACTTGAACTGCATTGAATTAATATAGCAAAACAATAAAAAATTTATTTTATGGTCAAAATAGCTACACCTATAAATGTCTTATTTGTTTACTTATGCAAATATCTTTTCTACCCTTGAACTATTTAACTAATAATTTTACAAACTGAAAAACTAGAATTAACTACCATAAATCTCCACCTTTATTCTTTTTTTTTTATCACCTAGTTTTACTTAACCTTTCTTTTATCTACCTACATCACTTTATATTCACAACTAAATTATAGATATCAAAACACACACAAAATCAACAAATTTCATAACTTTCTTTCTACTCATTCTAAAATCATAACAACCATTTTTCACAATTTACTAATTTAGACATCATTTAACAAGATTAAACAACTTCAAACAATACTTGAACTTCTAACTAGAATAATTTTAGTCAGCATGTCTACTGGATTCTCCTCGGTACTGATCTTACTCAATTGAATCCTTCTTTTTTGCTATTTCTTCTCTTATAAAATGTAACCTCATATATATATATATATATATATATATATATATATATGTTTTGTGCTTTTATGGAATAAATTATGCTTAACAAGCCGAATAACACTTTGGTTATCATAATGTATAGTCACTAATTTTTGATTTATTCCCAATTCAATGATAATATCTCTTAGCCATGTAGTTTCTTTCATTACCTTTGTAGCTACCATGTACTTGTCTTTTATTATTGATAAAGTAACAACACATTACAATGAGAATTTCCAACTAATGACAAATTTGCATAGCTTAAAAATGTAACTTGCTAATGATGCTCTTTTGTCAGGATCAAGTGAATAATCTGAATCCACAAAGCTTACAACCTCACTTGCTTTAAATAACTTCATTTTATAAGTCATATTATACTTCAAACTCCCTTTAATGCATCTCATCATTTATTTAATAGTTATCCAATGATCTTTCCTTGGATTTGCTATAAACCTATTGGTTAAACTAATCGAGTGAGCCAAGTTAGGCTTTAAACATATCATAGCATACACTATGCTCCTAACAACACTAGCATAATTACTAATGCAAGCCTTTCTTGTTGGACTTTGGATAGTGGACAACTTAAAATATGCAGTCAAAGGGGTGTTAACAGTAAAAAGATCATTCTCAATGATCATTGCCTCACTTAATTTTCTATTTATAAATTTTCACTATAGAACAGAAATCACATCTAAAGTTACCAGTACTTAACTAATTGCAGCTATAATAATTCTACATTTAATATCTAATTAATAAAAATAATTATATTTCATATTTTTCTAACAAAATTATAAAAAATTAATTTTGCTATCTTTAAACAAATATTTTAAAACTTTCATTAAAATAAAAATTTATTTCCATTCATTTTAACAAACACTTTCAAGTACGTAAAATTAAAATACAACCTATGCAGTAAACGTTTACTATTGAATTCATATAAATAAAATTCTTATAAAAATATTAAATTTAATTTACCAAATAGTTTATCGAATCAACACATAAAGATATTTTAAAAATATATGTGCACGCACTTTAATATTCAATAAATTAAACACTTTACTTTTTAGTTTGGTAAAACTCAAAATCATCTTAATTACGTATAAACACCTATCTTACAATTCAAAAATCAACTCTTTATATTTTTGCTATTGTTTCTTTTTTTAAGATTACCTCCTAAATAAAATTAATAATAATATTTACTAACCCATACATTAACAATTAAAATCTCCACGTAATAAAATTTTACTACCTAAAAATTGAGTATAATCTCAATGTTGATAAAATAATTTCTCCAAAATTTTAATTGTTAATTATGACTTGTAATAAATAATATTATTAAAAAATAATAAAAACTATAAGATAAAATAAAATAAAATAATAATAATAATTTATTTCCAAATAGATAATATGAATGAAACCCCTAAATTATCACCAATTTAAAAAATGGCCTAGGTCTTTAATGAATTTTATATATTGCCGAATATTATATTAAATATTATTCTAACTCATTTTCAATTGATAGTATACGCAAATCTTTTGTAATTTGCACTATAGCTCAAAATATTTGTAAATAACAATTCTAATCTATTTATGAGTACATGCAGCAATTAAACCTTAAATAATTATAAATTTTCACAAATTTTCTCATAATCTAACAAACCAATCTTCATCTAATTAATCATAATAATTACTTATAATATTCAATAAACTTTAATATATACCTCTAATTACAACAAAAACAATTTTTCACAAAATATTTAATGACAATTATTAAGAAAATTATAGTATATCAAATTTTTATTTACTATTACACTTAAAAATAATTTATAACAAAATAAAAATTTTATCAATTACTCTTTAATAAAACAATCATATATGTATATATAGGAAAACTTTGCGCATAAGACAAAACTAAATAAAACAAGCTTACAAATTGACTTTAACAAAAATAAATAGAAATTGTAGCCTTCCTCGCCTCTTAGTCTCTCCTTTCAATTATTCATAATTTTGTTTTCAAGAATTTCAAATGCAAACAAAGTTATTCATCTGTATGGTTTAAAGTTAACTTAAAAGAAATGGCCAACAACTCTATTTTTTTTTAAATTGCCATTTGTCCACTTTGTTATCTAAAATCTACTAATTTCTTATGCGTACATCATGTAATACATGAACACTTGCCAAAACTAATCTTAGTCTTGTTTTCCATTAAGGACTCACTTCAAAATCTTCCATTAGCAATAAAAAATAACAACAACAACAACATTACTCTATTACAATTTAACCATTTTTCTTTATTTTATCTCAAAGTTATAACTTATTCTTAAAATATCCTATTATTTCCTATATTGTACATATACTTCCATAAAGCATAACTCATTATATATACATAAATATATAGTATATATTTAGAAAATATTGGATGTTTTATCCATCCTTCACCACTTCTTGTTCTGAAATGAAAAGTTAGATTTATTTTGATGTTTAAGGTACTTTAATTGTCACAAAATAGAATCATTTTTTTTATTTGTGTTCGGATTCCTCTATAAGTTTTCAGGTCTAAACTACTTCCTTGCATGCTTCTGTAACTGCTATGTATTCTGCTTTTATTATAAATAATACTACTATAGTTTGTAATTTTGAAACCTGCTTATAGCTTCTTTCATAAGTGTAAATATATAGCTAATAGTAAATTTTTTTTTTTATCAAAGTCAACTATATAATCAAATTTTACATAGTATTTAATAATAAAATCTGATTCTTCAAAATGTAATGTAGCATCTAAGGTTCCTTTAACATATTTTAGGATTCTCTTTACAACATTTAAATACTTTCTGTTAAGATATAACATAAATATACTAACTGCTCTAACTACTTATGCAATGTTTGGTCTTGAATTATTTTGATAAATATTTAACTTTTTACTATTTATGCATATGGTACTCAAGATATTTTCATCATTTTTGCTTATTGCTAAGACACATCATTAATGATAATTTGTAATTTACAAGAAAAAGAATGGAAATTAGCTTCCAATTATACATATTAAAGTGTTAAAAAATTTTATTTAAATAATTTTTTTTGAAAAGCCAAATTTTCCTACTATTTCTATCTCGGTGAATTTACATTCATAGAATCTTATTTGCTAGTTTCAAATCCTTCATATCAAACTTTCTCATTAATTAAATTTTTAATTCTTGGACTTAATCATTATTAGGACTTACAGCTAATGTATTGTCCACATATAATAGTAAAATGATGAAATTATTATCACTGAACTTATTGAAATGTGCATAATGGTTTAAATTTAATTTGTTATATCTAAAGCTAATAATGAAAGAATTAAATCTCTTATACCAATACTATAACACTTGTTTAAAACTATACAGAGATTTACTCAACTTGAAAATTATGTTCTTTTTTTTTTCTTCAAAACCTTTTAATTGGAGCATATAAATTTCTTTCTCAACTTCTCCATAAAAAAATACAATTCTCACATTTAATTGGTTTATATGGAGGTCAAACATAGCATATATAATTTCACTTGATCTTACATGATACCGCTTCACTTGATTATCACTATTCCACTTAATCTTATAAACTCATTTGTTTCAAATAACTTTTCTTTGTTAGAAGACAATATACAATATTATTCTCCGTAATGTATTTTGATTGTTAAGATGATGTTCTTTTTTCACAAGTTAAAAGTTGAACTTCTGTGTTATGAACTCAACTAAACTTTTTTATGATTCAATATTACTTCAAAATAATTTTTATTTGATGCCCCCAAATCAAGAAGGTCGAGCAACATTATAAACATCCACAAAACACATAAAGCTATGAAAAATTTTATACTTATTAAAATCTCGTAAATAAGACAAGTAGTCAAATATTTTTAATTATAAATAATCATAAGTCTTTAAAATAAATCCTGAAATCAAATAATGTAATGAATAAAAAATTTCAAAAGGTGAGTTTAAGGAACCAAGTGACTGCAGAAGTTTTAAGTTTAGTAAACATACTCGTTTTATGTACATAAAATACACATACAATATATATAAATATATATATTGCATGAATATATTATGGCATAAGACAAAAATATAATCATTTTCAAAACTTTCATAATGCTTGAACAATAAATAAACTAATGTTACTCATCAATGACATATCGTATTGGAGCAAGTGAAAGTGAGATAAAAAAATTTTAAAAATAATAAACATTTATATTCAAAAATAAGAACCGCACTTTCACCTTGATCAGTGGTAAGTCTTCTCACATGCACAAATATTTTTTTCACACAAATGAAAATATTACTATATTTAAAAATACCTCCAAAAATCTTTCCTCTATCATACGAAACACATAACAATAATACCAACTCAAAAGAATGGACATACAGAATAATAAAGGCTCTACATAACTTATAATTACCTACCAAGTAAATAATAATGTTTGATATACTAAGAAAACATAAACCTTAGCTGTCATGAAATTTCTTATACAAAAACATTTTTTTTTCCTTGAAATATCATGCATATGTTCATGTTAAATGTTGATGCATAATACTTGTAACTTTACACATCAATAGATTATATCATATTCACATATGTGATATTTATATATAAAATAATCACTTGTATAAAGCTAGTACTTGTGAAAAAAAATACATACTTTGCATGATTACAAAATCATAAAATCATTCATGAATAAACACAATATCAATATTTATAGAGCAATATATATAATACTTTTAAAAGATTGTCAAATATATACATATATTTATTGTAATCCATTTAAAAGTCTAGTATTTTTGCCTCTTACGACCACAATGAACACTAACATAAACACTTTAACCTATAATCAAAATTACCATTTAGAAGGTTTGTTTATGCTACCACAAAACATAATATACTCATGAAACATAATAAAAAACCTAATAAACATATCAACCCCTTAACCCTTATAAAACTATACCTTTTATATTCCAAACATGATAATTTATCCTAACAATGTTAAGAAGATACCAAGTAACACTAAATCTTTGATTTTTAGAAACTATAACAAATTACAAATATCATAAAATTTTTTATAGATAATAAAGACATATATAAATTAAGTTATCAAAATTTTTGGGTCCAAAATTGTACTTTAATTATATAAAATAAATTTTATTTTTAAAACATCAAATTTTTGCCAAATAAAAATAATAGTGAGCTATTTTCATTCAAAATTTCATAATAAATCAAAAATGTAAAATTTTACCTTAAAATTTAATATGATAAACTAGATGTAATTAGAAATTAGTATACAAAAATTTAAAATTTTTCAAGAAGGTTAGTTAATTAAAAAAATTTTGTCCTTAAACTATTTTATAAAAACAATTAGTTTTCAAACTCATAATGTCAAATTCAAAAAATCATCAAAAATTAAAAACTTAATATTTTTTTATGAAAGTAAATTCCTATAACCTTACAAGTGTTTAGTTTATTCACATAAAATAATTTTATTAAATTCGAAATACATAATTTTATAAAATTTATAAATTGAGCTACTATTATATATCATCTCTATGAAATTTTATTTTTTTCTCCAATATCTCTCCACAAATATATTTTTATTTATGAAAAATATAAACTTTAAGCATCATAATCTGATTATAAGTTTTAATTACCATATTCTTTAAAAGATAAATACCCAAACTAATTATTAAACTAATGACAATCATTAATTTAAGAATGAATATAAAATAAACCAATAAGATTTATTTTTTTCTTCTTCTTCTTTTTGTCTCTTGCTCTTATCTTTTTTCGGTCTCTCCAATACATTGAATCCCTAAACATAATTTAACAATTTTATTTATATAATGGAAAATCTAAATTTGGTCCATAATTTGACCTCTTTCTATTTATTTGACCCCAAACTTATAATTTATTTTTAAAATATTTAATTATTTTCTATTTTATACATATATACTCAAAAAAACATAGTTTATTATCTATATATAACTATATAGCATATATTTAAGGAAATGAGGGTATTACAACTCTCCCCACTTTAAAAGAATTTTGTTTTTATACATACCTTATACGTCAAATAATTAAGAATACTTCTATTGTATTTTCTTTTCTCATTCCTAGGTTGCTTCCTCTATTGCATGCTTTTGCTATAAAACTTTCACAAAATAAATCTTTCTAGTATAAAACACTTACTCTTTACTGTCTAGAATTTAAACAAGTATCTCTTTATGGATTATATCATTTTAAAGTTGAAACAGTTCATAGGCTAACACATGAGTTAAGTTGGAAATATATTTGCATTACATAGATACATGAAATACAACATGAACTCCAGATAATGATAGAGGAAAAGCTAATCTAAACACATCTCCAACTCTTTCAAGTATTTCAAAATGACTAAAAAATCTTGAATTTAGCTTCATTTTTTTACCAAATCTCATAACTTCCTTCATTAGAGCAACCTTTAAAAATACTGTGTCACTTATAATGAATTCCAAGCTTTTTTATCAATTGTCCACATAGCTCTTTTATCTGCTTAAGATACTTTCATTCTTTCTTTTATTCTCTCAACTACATCACATGTTTGTTGAACTATCTCTTATTCCGTTAATTTTCTTTCTCCATCTTCATTTCAATGCACTAGAGATCCATATTTTCTTCCATAAAAAACTTCATAAAGAGCCATACCAATTATAAACTAGTAATTATTATTGTACACAAATTTCATAAGTGATAATGTTTGTCCAAACTACCCTTAAAATCCATTACACAAACTCACAACATATCCTCTAGAATTTAAATAGTTCTTTCATGTTGTTTATTAAATTGTAAGTGGAATATAATGTTAAAGTTTAACTTTGTACTCATAACTTTATGCACGCTTCTTCAAAACACTAATATGAGCTTCGAATCTCCATTTGAGATAATAAAAATATGAACCTTTTGTAGTCTTACAATTTGATCGACATAAATTTATGCATACTTATCCATGGTATAGTAGTTCGCACATGAATAAAATGTGCAACTTTTGTTAATCTATCAACGACAACTTAAATAACATTAAAGCTCTTCTATATGCTCAATAACCTAACAACAAAGTCTATAGTTATATGTTTCCATTTTCATTCTAGAATCAATAAAATTTTTACCAACCAAGACCATCTCTAATGCTCTACCTTGACTTGCTGACATGTCAAACATTGCTCAACATATTATACTAATTTCTTTTTTATATTGTGCTACCAATAAATAGCTTAAAGATCCTGACACATTTTTATACTATTAAGTTGTGCAATATACTGAAAGTTATGAGATTCAAACAAAATTTTATGCTTCAAATTATAGTCGTTAGACACATAAAACCTACCCTTAAAATATAGTTCTCTTTCATCACCCACTATGAATTCATATCTTCTATTTTTTGAAACTTCACCCATTATGTTTCTCAAATATGTATCAGCCCCTATGCTTCTTTAATTCTCTTTATCAAATTAGGTTGTAAAAATAATTGTATGTTAAATGCACGATTATCACTTTTTACCAATTCAATGTTAAACTTCTTAAGATTTGTGAGAATTTACCTTTGTTTGGTTATCAGTGCTGCCATATATCCCATAAACTTTTTATTCGATGTATCTGTAATAACTTTAACATATTTTGCTTAATGAAAATATATTATTCACAAAATGATAGAGACATCGTTTGAGACAAGCAAGTAGTTTTCATTTTAAAAAGTTTCAAACTTCGTTCTAACATATGTCTAAACTTTTAATGCTATATTAGTGTTGATTCTTTATTAAAATTTATTGATGCAACCAATGACCTTATTTCTTGTAGTATCTCTCTATATAGCATGTACAAGTTTGTAACTACTTTATTTACCTTCATTACTTCATGATTCTATTTTGAAATTAGGTTTTATATTTAATTCATCCACTTGTCTTAGAAATGATAGATTCTTCTTAAAATCCTGTACATGTTGTACCTCTTAGATGATGTGAGTTATGTTGTCATACATTTTTATTTTAACAGTCTCGATACCAATTATCTCTAAGGCATAATCATCTTTTATGAACACAGATCCTTAAGAGATAGATTAATATTGATGGAACTATACTCTCCAAGACATCATGTGCCATGTCATTACTAAATTCATTAGCCTAACATCAGCAAACTTTTTTTTGCCTTTGGTGATTATTCCCACTTTACTATACATTATTTATTCATTTTTTGAGACGTTTGCCCTATTTTCTTGAAAGTTGGTATTTGTCTTTACATTCTTTTATTTCTCCAACATTTCTTTTTCATGTGCTCGACCTCAGCACAACTGCAACATTTAACTTTCTACTTACTTTTTAATTTTAATCTACCATAATGTTAATTTTCACTAGAGCCACATTCTATTAATCTCTTGTGATTGATGTCACACCCTGTAAGTTGTGAAAAAGCAAAAAAACTTACTATTAAGTACTTTAGAGTATTTGACAATAAGTGTTACATTTTGAGAGATAGAGAGTTTCTATAAAAATTTGATAAAAAAAGTGATGAAGAAATTTTTTGTAGGATAATCATCAAATAATATGGCATATTAAGTTTACAATAATAAAATTAGGTGTGTTATGGAGATTATTAATATGGTGATTAATGATAACCCTAGTAAACCTATAAGTATTGATGTAATTGAGATTAGAGATTTAGTTTTTGAAAATGCCCATGATGAGAGTTTTGAGACACCTAAATAAGTTGATGGAGAATCCTCAAAAGAATTTTCTACAAGATTCAAACTATATCACTCTAAAAAATAAATGATCAGTGATTTAAGTGAGGGGATTAAATAATATGTTCTTAACTTATTATTTGTCTTAATAAAGCCTAAGAAAGTTGATGAGGCTATAAAGGATGAGTGTTAGGTAAATACCATGCATGAAAAGTTAAATAAGTTTGTTAAGAATGATGTGTGCTATATAATACCTAAGCCGAACCATGTTAGACTAGTTACATAAGAATACACCCAAATAGAAGGGATAAATTGTGATAAGACATTTATATTTATTGCTAAACTTGAATCCATTAAAATTCTATTGGTTATAGCATGTAGTATGAATTTTAAATCATATCAAATGGATGTCAAAAGTGTCTTACTCAATAGAATCCTTCAAGAAGTAACTTATGTAGAACAATCTAAGGGCTTTGTTGATTCACAATACCCTTATTATGTTTATAGTCTTAAATAGGCTTTATATAGTTTGAAGCAAAGCACTTAAGGTATGGTATGAAAGATTAACTACGTATTTTGTAAATAATAAATTCATACATAAAAGGATAGATTAAACTTTATTTATTAAGTGGATAGGTAAACACATAATCATAACTCAAATTTATGTTGATGATATTTTGCTTGGTTCACCTATTAAGTCTATAACTCTTGATTTTGTTAAAATGATAAAACATGAGTTTAAGATGAGTATGATAAGAGAGTTGAAGAAAGCTGATGTTTTTCTTAGGTTTTCAGATTAAACAATTAAGAAATCAGATAATTATATCTTAATTTAAATATGCCAAAAATTTTATAAAATATTTTAAGTTAAATAGTAAAATGCACACGAGAACTCTCGTAAGTACTAACATAAAGATATATAATAATATCTCCAAAAATAAAATTAATCAAATGCTCTATAAAAGTATGATAAGTAATCTTTTATATCTAACTGCTAGTAGGTTTGACATAGCATTTAGCATAAATGTGTATGCTAATTTCAAGCATGTCAAAAAGAGTTACATCTTGGTATTGCCAACTATATTATACGTTATGTAAATAGGACTGCTGATTTTGGAGTGTTGTATAGTAGAGATTCCTCTACCAAATCTTATAGGATTTTTTGATGCAGACTTAGCTGGTAATGTTAATGACCAAAAAAGCATATTTGATGGTTATTTCTACGTTGGTTATAACTTAATTTCATAAAAATGTAAGAAATAGAATTCTATCTCGTTCTCCATGGTAAAAACAAAATAAATTGCTACTAATAGTTGTTACACTTAGTTACTTTACATGAAGCAAATGTTAAGTGATTATGATATCTTTCAAGATACTACGGTCATTTATTATGATAATACGAGTGCAACCAATATTTTTAAGAATCCTGTTCAATATTTGAAAACCATGCACATAGATATTAGGCACCATTATATTAAAAAACTTGTTGAGACTAAAATAATAGTTTTAAAACATATGACAACTGAAAATCAACTAGCAGACTTATTTATCAAACTATTAGATTCTCTTAAATTTGAAACACTTAGGAATGATGTTGGTATGTGTGTTCTATTTAATGTTTAACATTCTTATGGTATATCATACGTGTATATGTTGCATATATTTTATATTTTGGTTTATCTTATTTGCTATTGAGATTTTTATATTGATCAGTTATTATAAGTTTTCACTAAGAGTAAACACATTTTATTTATGTTTTTAATAAAACATACTGAAGATAATTTTTGTGTCTCTTATTTGTACATGTGATGAGCACTATTACGAACCAAAGTGATTGTAGCTTGACTAAAAATGGAATTATGAGGTATAGTCACTTGTATGATATCTAAAGAGCAATCAAGAGATAATTCATTGAGATTTACTAGTAAATTGACCTTTGATTAGCGTATCTCCTTAAGTGTATAATTACTCCATCTTACGAAGTATTTACACATAAAAAAAAAATGAATGTATGATGAATAAAAAAGATGAAAGATGAAATAAAATTAAAAAAAAGTAGTGTTTAATAGTAAAGATTGAGGGAGTTAATTGAATACATAAGTATTTCGTAATGTATGAAGATCGTAGTGACACAGGACTTGACTTTCACCAATTATATCTAATATGCTATTTTTACAGTTTTTTTTATGACTTTGTCTATGTCATACTTTAAGATTTCATATTACATGTTTTGAAATTAAGTTTTGATACAGTTTACTTGTGAATCATGAGTGCTTGTTGCTTGTGCATGTATTAATGTAAGGACAATACATAATATGAGTATAATGAGTGCAAAAAATAATTTACAGATTATACAGTGTGAGGATAAGGTCAGCGATCAATATTGAAAACTTTTTATGTGTGTTTTTATAGATTATTTCTCATTTTATTTAATAGCGTCAAGTGTCTCAGGACACTTGATAAAAAGCTAATGCTCGAGCAATGTTGAAATACTGCTCGATTGACCTTAAGTGTTTTAGGTCACTTGACATAAGCCTAATGCTTGAGTTGCACTTAGTTATAGCTTAAACAGTGTCGTGGCTTTTTAAAAACCTTAATTTTTCTTCATTTTCTTCTCGCATCACTACATCTCTCTTCATCTTCTCCCTTACCAAATGTGTTTTCACTACTAAATAGATTTGAAAAATCCTTGCATTCATGTTCATTACTCATTGATTTAAAGGTAATTTCTATCATTTTTATTTCTTTTAATTGGTGTTATTTTCATTTATTTTTGGTATTTAGGTTTTTAAACATACCAATTTCAATTTCTTGCATTAACACATAAAATTACGTATTTAAGCTTATTTGTGTTTAAAATCATGTTTAGGACTTGTTATTGCAGCTGGCTATATGTTTTTCTTTCGTGTTTATTTTATGTTTCTATCCTTGCATAGTTTAGAGATTTTTTAATGATCCTAACGCTTGATAGCCCATTCAAGTAGCTTAGGGTTAATTTCCTATAGTTAGTTCATAAAAATAGTTTTCTAAAGCATTTTCATCTTAAGTTATTTATGCAAAATTTTATCTAAAAAGATATTTTTGCAATAGATTTTTATGAATGATATTTTTGCAAAATATTTTCATAATTGATAGTTTTGCCATTTCTTTTCATATAGATTATATTTGCATAATTTATTATTAAAGTCTATTTTTCTGTTTTTTTTACAGTGTTTATTTTTTTATATTCATTTTTTTAACAGGATTAAGTAATAGTCAACCTATAGACATAGTTAGTTGGCACATAAGTTCTTAGACTATTTATTTTAATGTTTTATATGTGATCTCTTATTTTTGTGCCTTAACCTTTCTTGCAAATACTAAAGAAATTTGTATGTTTGCGTTAACGGCAATGTCAAACTAATGAGTCCTCTAGATTTCTTGATGCATGTGCTGCGAAATTCTTTTGCACGTATATCTCCTCTATCACGATTCTACTAGAGCAATAAGTAAACTTTTCATCTTCTTTTGACCTTTCTAGGTTTCCTTTTCTCTATGAACGCCGTCAATATAGCTTGATATTTGAAGAGTTCATCCAACCTTCTAAGTCTGTTATCTGCTAATTATACTCCAACATTCATGATATGGAGTTTGGGAGTAGTACTTTTTTTTATTTATCTATTTTTTATTTATCTATGTGGTGCACTATACCGTATTACTCTTAATGTCATAACTTCATAGCTCGGCATTCTTTGGGTATCTTACTTGTAGTATCCTTATCTGTGAACTGATCAGTCAACCTTAGTTGACATACCTATAACACTATTTGGTCAACCTTAGTACTATGATAGTCAAACTTTGAGTACAATGAGGTTTTCATTAAACACGGTAATTCTTAACATGATCATATGTACTAATTTATACCTAACTAAGCACTAGTCGAGTCTCCTTTTAATTCGTGTTTGTTTTCTTTATAATCTTCACGAGGGACTTTGTATCCACCTTCCTCATCATTCTGTCATATTATCATCCACACCTTTCATGGGTCTAATAAGTCTTTAAGATTTTTCTTTACTTATACCATTACTCGTATTTTACTGGATATTAGTTTTGTCTTTCCATCTCTTGCTTTAGATCTTCTTACTCTTTCATGTTTGATCTCATCTTATACTTTAACATGAGTTGAGCTCATTGACCAGTGCTATCTTTTACTTCTGTTGATCCATCTTTTTTTGCATTGAGTTCCTCCATTACTTCATCTTCATCTATTTTAATTACTTTTTTTCCTATTTCTTCTTCTATTTTTGCATCATTAAAGTCACTAATGTTTATAGTTATGTCTCTTTCAACTAAGCTACAACTTCTTAATGCATCTTTGTCTACTTTGATGATAGTGCTTCATCGTGTTTTTACTATTCAGTAACAAATTATAACTCGCCAAATTTCTTAAGAGGCTACCATTTACCCTGTTTAGAGTTACACTAGTAAGATGCATGCTATTCTTGCTAAGATAAGGCATTGACGTGGCAAGTTATTTGATATTGAAAACATTACTAAAGATGCTAATGATGACTTCATCATTCTTGAGCCATATGATCACCTATTTGTCTTTGGTCATACAAATTATTCTCTCTTGTCTATATCATCTACACTTACACCTTCTTTTACTATTGCTCCTGCTATTACTATTCTAATTATACTTGATCCCGTTATGTCTTTTGTACGAGTGATTGCATCTGAAGAAACCAAAAAAGTATATTCAAGTTCTAATTCATAGTTTTCCTTTATCCTTCCATGACACAAAAGAAGAGTATGTTAGATTAGGATCGAACTGAAAGAAAGTAGAGACATTTTCATGTTTTGATGATAATATATATATATTTTATTGTATTGACATATCTAATAATGATATATATTTTTGACTGTATTAAAATATTTTATTATTCTTTGTGCTTTGTCTGATTAATTTTTTGTTATGTTTTGATGATGATGATACACACACACACACGAACACACTTTCTTGTTAATCTCATTGTTATTATTTTAGAAGTTATTTATTTCCTCATATATTTTCATTTGGTTGAGAAGATTGGCTTTTGTGTTTCAAGTTGCAAGAGTTATCTTTCTCTTATTTTCATCCTCTGAAAAATTCGTGTTTAGGAATTATATTGTAAAAAAAAGTTTTATTTTTGATGATTATTAAAATTTTATATTTTTTTAATAGACTTGGGTTTTGTCATGAAATAGTCAAAGAGGGAGTTTATTAGAATCATTAGATTGGCTCATTCATGTTAAAAATTTAGTGTTTAAATGACTGGACAAGGGAAAAGAAAATTGATAAAGTTCGAGTGTTAAGTGCTTGACCAAGGTTTAATGGGCACTCAAGTAAGACTTATAGAATTGAAGATAAAGAGTTGGCACTTGACTCGCACTCGACTAGCACTTGAGTAGCCTGAAGCATTTGACCTGTGTTTAACTTGTGCTAGACTAATGCTCGAGTAATACCTTTTCAAGAATGGGCACTCAACTAGTGCTAGAGCAGTCACCTTCTAAAAACTTAATACTCTACTTTTGCTTGACTGCTACTTAAGCAACCAACTAACCTAAGCAATTTGTTTGACCTCTACAACTACCATTCCATATTGATTTTCTCTTTCCAACTAAAAAAGACTGATAAAAAATCATATCAGATGTTATTCCCTGCCCATCCATCGAAGAGAGGAACTATCTTAGTTAATCTTTAACTCCTCGATTTAAGAAGAGCTCGAAAATAAGAGAAGAATAAAAAGTTAGCAACTTACTAAACAAAGCTTGGAAAAAAGGTACTAAATGATTGATTTTTCAACTAGAATTCATTCCATAGAGAAACTTTTATGCCATCTCCTCAAGTGATCTTATGAAAAATATAAAATCTCAAGTCATGGGGTTTAAGATTTTTAATGGCTACTTTTGTGTTTTTTTTAAATATTTTTTTAGCTCAGATCATACTCTGAGCATACCATGGCCTTCCTAACCTATTAAACTTCCTAAAATCACAAATCTTGCCTTCATTAGTGTAATTTATGATTGATTGATTCTTGGAAGTCATAATCACCAAACTTTCTCTATATAAAAACCCAATTATGAGTATTCAAAGTTTTACAAGGTATTAGTAGCTCGAGTTCCAGCCTTTGAATGTATAGTTCATGAATTCATAAAAGTAGAAAATAATCAGAATTTTGATTAATGAGATTACAAAGGTTCTTGTAGATAAAATTACTAGTTATATGTTTTATCTTTTTAGTAAATTTTTAGGTGGATACTTAATAGTCCGGAAGGTTTTTATCTTGTGAAGAGTTTTTTACAAAATTTTTCTTTATTACCAAGATCTTTGTATTCTACTTTACTTAATTACATTGTTAATTATCTTTATTAAATACATTGTTAAGATTTAATTGTGGTGAGATAAATTGAGTAGTTTAAAGATTTATTCAATGTTAGTTCATCTAGTGCATAGTAATTTTTAACGTATTTTAATTTGATAAGTTAAATTTTTAATTTCTGCATAAAAAACTGTTTATCACTCTAAAATGTTATAAGGTCTAAATTTAGGTAATTTCATAAGTACTTTTAACTTTATCATTTTTTTATTATCTTTAGGTATATTTGATCTCATTTTAAATATTAGAATAGGGTATGAAATATTTTATAAAGAAGATGCATTAGTCAAAAGTCAATTCAATCACTATAACATACTATTCCAACCCATGATTACCTACTTAAATATCATACATGCAATCAAGTCAAAGAAAAATTCACATTAAAGTGTATAGTGACTAAAAAAGTAAATTACAAGTGCACAACAAACATGAAGACATGAAAAATAAAGATATCAAATTTACATACAAAAGACATTAAAAGAATATATAATAACACTCAGACTTAATTACCACAAAACATATATTAAAAACTAGTTTTATATGATAACACAGTGTAAAATTCATATGCCAGTTTCATCAACAAAAAAAATAAAATAAACCAAAAATATTTTTACTATGTAACAAATATGCATAAAAATAAACTAAATGAGCATAAAAATAAACTAATACCAAATGAAACATAAAGAAAAAATAAAAACTAGAAAAATAAAAAAAATAACTCCAAAAAAATAAATCTACACTAAGACACATGAATCAAATAGAGTAAGTATCTCTCCTATTATTAAGAGATTTTTTATGGTTAGTAGTAACCTTAAATAAGTAAACAAGCCTATAATTGATCATCTTAACTTGTGGAGCTAACTTTACCACTTGACAAGCAAACTTATCACGATCAAACTCAAACTTAGGAATAATAGAAATTCTTTTTCCTCCACACCTTATTTTTCTTTTTAAACTCAAAATAATTTGGCATTATTTGACCTCTTTTGTCATATTTATAGCAAATAGAAACAAATTTAGTTAAATGGTTAAAATTTTTCTATTAAGAAGTGACTCACAAAATAAGGAATATTTATAACTATAAGCTCAATCTTTTTAACTTTAGGAGCAACTACCTTAAAAGCAATAAACATAGTTTTAAAAATAGAAATATCATTGAAGTTAGTCATTAAAAAACTAACCCTCTCTTACTACTCACATTCTAACCTACGTTAAGTATTTCATCTAATTTTTTAGTGCTATTAGAGAATTTGGTAACTTATGACCTAATATCTTTCAATTTATAAATTGAGGTCTCAGTTTCACTCTCTAACACTCTCTTTTGTTCTTTCAAACAAAAACTAACTGAAAATATTTTTATTCACCTTTTTAATTTTCAAATTCTCTCTATAAAGTTCATCAAATGCACTATAAATATCTTTTTCATCACCTGAGCTATCGTTTTGTAAGTCAACATACTCATTTTTTTTATAAAGAAAACAAAAGCTAAAATGTTAATTTTATCAAAAGACGATTCATTACATTCATCCTCACTAGAGTCATCATCATTAAAAGAGGCATTTATGGAATTCTTACCCTTTTTGAAATTAGGACACTCAAAATTAATGTATCTAAACCCCTTAAACTTGTGACATTAAATTTTCTTATTACCTTTAGAAAAACTCTTCTCTTTTTAAAAGATTTTTTATTTTTATTAGAATCTCTCTTTCTAAATCTAAAGAACTTTCTAAATTTTTTGACAAGTAACTTTATCTCATCGTTATTTGAAACTTAAAGTTCTTAATAATTTTTGTACCCTCATCGGTATCTCAATATCTCAAGCATTTTTTGTAATTTCACACATGAATATTTTTTTGAACTTTTTAGAAGAAACAATCATAAAAATCACATTTACAACTTTATTATTCTAATTAGACTCAACTTACTTATCTCTAGTGCATTCATAACTCTATCAACTATGATCATAGTAAGACGTTAGGCTTTTAAACATGACATTCATACTCTCTTATCAACATATTTAAAAAAAAAACTTTCATCCTAACTTTTCAATAGGGGTAATTATTCCTATCAAAGTAAGATAAAACATACAAACTTTGAAGTTTGTATTTCTTAACCTAAGATCAAGAATCAATTTTAAACTTTGATACTAATTAAAAATTTGTTTATGTTTAGATTCTAAAATACTTGAGGGGGTAAAAGGTATTTATGCAAAAAATTAAAATTTAAAACTAACAAATCAAAACATGTTAACATTTATTACACCTTAAATAGATTAAAAAAACGAATAAATCTCTAACTAATCAACCTAAGCCTACCACAAAAAAATTTTAATAACAAATCTAATCAATAATTGATAAAGCAATAAAAATAAATAAGACACAAAGATTTCTTATTAAATAAAAACCTTATAAATAACATTTTCACAGAATAAAAACCTTCAAGATTGATAACATGAGCTATTAAAATATTTTGCTAATAAAAAAATTTTTGTAAATGGTAATTTTTTATAAAAACTCTTATAACTCAATTTCAACTAGCTTCCTTGAATAACTTATTCTGAGTTATCCAATCTTTAAAACTCTAAAATTTTCTTTCTTTAATAAATTTTTAAGCAACATATTCACAAAACTAAAATTTCTAGCCACCAGCAATAATTAAAATTACAAAAATTTCATAATTAAATTTTAAAATGAGAAAATTTAAAAAAATTTTATGAAAAAATCTCTATATAAATCTTACTTACAAGAATATGTTTTATATTTTCTCTCAAAAAAATAAGAAGTAACGCTTCTAAAAAACTCAAAAAATAAAATTTCTATTTAAAAAATTCTAAAACTATAAAGTAACTATTCTTCAACACTAGGTTAAACTTTAAAGTATTTATATATATATATATATATATATATTGTGGATGCTGTTTCTATAAGTACTATCAAGCATATTATTCATTATTACTGCTCATCACTTGAGTACTATTTAAGCGCAATTCGAACAGACGGCCCAAATTACATAATTGCTTAAGCAAAAGTCTAATAGAGATCAACCACTAAGATACTATTTAACACTGTTCATATATCATTGATTAAGACATCATTCACCTCACTCAAGTAAGTATCAAGCAGAGTCGAGCACTAGTCTTTTGTCTTGCAAAATTGTTCATTTACTATCACTGTTTATAAATATTATTTATGTGCACTATTTATCTATACTATTTATAATTACTATTTATTAAATTTAGTCATTTTTGACATGTAATGAACTAATATTGAATATAAACATAATAATTTTGTTTATTTAATTTGAATGGAACCCAAAATTTTGAAATTAATAAATAATAACAAAAATTTTAAAATTTTGCATATTTCTAGATATAACTATGCAAGATATTAAAGTTGGCAAACTTTATTGGCCCCAATTTTGAAATATCTAATGGGCCCTCGTATGTTTGCAATTAATGAATAATTCATGTTGGTCCACAGTTGATAAGAATGACAATGAATCAGGTTTGAGATGAATGCGTCCAAACTTACAACCACATTCGCTATAAGAAGTTTATACTAAACTATTACTAAACTCGTAGCAAATTTAATATTTAATTACCAAACTTATTTAAATAAATACTTAATATTTACTAAATATATATAAATATTAGTAAGTTTTTAGCAATTTTTTTAACTACACTTGTATTATGTTTACCTTTAAAATTACTTAATTTAGTGCATAGTTTAGTATAAATAACATTTTTAATTAGAAATTCAATCATTTAAAAATTAATGTAATTAAAAAAATAATTTAATTACAACATACATTTGCACATTCAAATTCAAAGCATAATGTTATTTCATTTTACCAAAAAAAATTCTAAAATACTATTTAAAAAGTAATATCAAATACAACATAAGAAATATAGTGTTGAAAAATAAAAAGAAATTATTTATTTTTTCTATAAGAAATAAAATAACTTCTAATAAAGACAAAAAAATATTTCTACAAAAATAAATGTGTTTTTTTAATTTTTTTTTTAGTTTTAAAATTTTTTCTCACACACCTAGGAGATGTTATTATATGCATTCTTGTTATTGTTTTTACATTGTTTTCATGGTATTTATTCTTGCATGTACTTTCTTGTAATTTTTATGATTCCAAGAACAAGGGTTCAACCAGGTCAAATTTATATTTTACATATTATTAGTTTTTGTAAAAAAAAAAAAAAAACTTTAAACATACATATTAGAATGATACTACCTACTAAGTACTAAATTTAATTTGAATAAATAAATAAAAATAAGAAATTAATAATTTATTTTTATTTATTTTAATTTTTACAAATTGATTCTAAAAGCAAAATCAAATATCAATGATTTTGTACTGACAAAAAAATATTTGTTAATATTGCAAAGTATAAAAAAAAACTTATTAAAATTAAATATTGATTTGTGTACTCCAATCAATTTGTAAAAATTACATGAAAAAAAAAAATCTCACATTCGTAAAGAAATTCTTAAAAGCGAAATTGAACATTAATGATTTTGTAATATAAAAATAATTTTTTTTTACAAAAAATAAATAAATAATTTATAAATTTTTATTAAAAAATATAATATTTTTATTCAATTAAAATAGTAATCTATAGTTAACAAGCCAGATCAAGATTATTATAAATTTTAAAATAATTTATAATAATCAATTACAAAAAGAATCAAATTAAGTTTTTGATAAATGTA
The DNA here is from genome assembly GCA_032401905.1 of Swietenia macrophylla. NCBI lineage: Eukaryota > Viridiplantae > Streptophyta > Magnoliopsida > Sapindales > Meliaceae > Swietenia > Swietenia macrophylla. The sequence continues at coordinate 2,151,670 of CP135572.1, forward strand.
CATGTTCTAAATAAAAACTATTTTTTAATATGTGTGTATAAATTAGCAAAAAATAAAAAATAAAAATTATGATATTAACAAAAATCAAATATTTTATACCCATTGAGCAACTGTCAAAAAATAAGACAAACTATACTGATTTAAAGTTATTTTTTATTTATTTACAACTTCATAGAAAAATTAAAAGAACATTGAAATGATCAATTTTGTGTTGCTAAAAAGTATGCACTGGTCTTTATGAGAATAAAATATATATATATATATTTTTTTTTGTTTCATTATATATAGAAGGATCAAAAATGAATTCTTTAAAGGGCAAAAATATATTATAAAAAAAAATTTTAAGGAAATTGAAAGAAATATTGAAGAATTTCAGACTATTTACACAAAATATGCAAGTGATTTTGTGTTTTTCTAAAGATTGGAGGTGTTCATGAAAAGAAGATTCCCTTTTAAATTTATAGAAGCTAATACCATTCCAAATATAAATTAATAGTAATGGGGCCCAATTTGGGAGGCCAAACCATGATGAAGCCCAATTCTTCAACCCCATAACCCACCACCAGCCAAGTGCTTCATTAGATGCAAGATTTTATTATAGAATTGCTGCGACGACAATTCCAGTTTCCACATTCTTGATACGCATAACAATCAGTGTGCACTGTTAGATTAAATTTTCAGTTGCCTTTATCAGTATTTGCTTATGGATTTAGATGTGGGCATACCCTTACTTTATTGTGCGTAGTTGACCTGATTCCATGGGGGACTTTCGTGGATGATTCCTAAACAATGCAGTACACATTGACTATATTAACATAACAATTCAGTTTTTTATGTAAGTTATTATTTTTTTGAAAAATAGATATATATTTTAAAAATACATGTTGCAGATAATCACCATTACCAAGGATTTTCTAATTGGTTATTTTTGCTGAGATTAAATAATCTAAGTTAAATCATTCCTTCATCCATGTAACTGTGTTAGAATTAACATAAATAGACAATGGATTATGAATTTATGCCCTCATCAATGAAGGATATTTAATGTTATTATTATAGTAAATAAGTTAATTAGTATAATTAATTGTTCATTTAATTTATGAGAGCTATAAATTTTTAAGATAAATCTTTGAGAGTTATTATTGATGACAAAAAAAATAATTACTAATTTTGCAACAATAATTTGATAGACTAATCATCTAAATTCTTATATTTAAATCTAGGCGTGTAAAAAACTGTCAATTATTACTATTTATACGTGAAAATATAGAAAGGTGGAAGACAATTAATGGGTTATTTAATAATTTACAAAGTCTAAGGAATAAAATTAATTAAAACAAAATTTAATAATATCTCAATATTATCATTATACCTTAAAATAATTTTATATTGTAAATTAATAATTTACCATAAATTAATTATTCCATCTTTTAACAAAGTACAAAAAATTTAAATAAAAATTTAGAGAGAGGTCATAAACACAAATTATATATACATATATATATAAGTAAATTTTCTTAAATTTATAAATTTTATGTGCATAATAAATGCAAACTAGCATTCAACTTGTGGGTCTAGCTATGATATATGCATATATTCACTATTTAAAATAATTTATTACTTATAATTTAAAACGATTTTTATAAAAATTTAAAATAAAGAATCAAAATTTTTAAAAAATATAATTTTAATATTTTAAATATTTTATTCTTTAATTTAAAATTTTATAGGAATTATTTTAAATTACAAGATATAAAAAAAATAGATAAACGATAAATAAATTAGATGAATGTGCCTTGCTAATCCTTAATTTCATGAGATAATTAACAATAGAACGAGACAAGAATATTATTATTTTATTACAAATTTCAGATAAAAGATTATTATTATTATTATTATTTATTCGCATGCCACATGATGATGTATTATAAAATACATTACAATAATTAAAATATTAAGGTTTCGACATACATCGCATATTACTCCTACAATTTAAAGATAGCCACAATTCAATTGGTCCATTCAACACGAATTGCCGGCTGAAAAGTCAAAACCGACTATACTTTTCAAATGGTGTAATAACATTTCAGTCTCTATGTATTTAAAACTTTACAAATAATGATATAAATTTTTAATTTATACTAAATAAATCCATAACAGTTATTAAATAATTAAATTATAATTATGTAACTTAACCATAAAGAATATTTCATTCATTTTAATAAAAAATAAAATTATATTTAGTATAAATAAATACAAAATTCCCAACAAAATTTCCCCACTCTCCAAACAATTTTTAGATATGAACAGTTAAAACAAAAAAGAATAAATAAAATAAAATAATTTATTTACAACTTCAAAAAAACAATTATTTAAACATTAGCATGATGAATTTATTGTCAATAAAAAAATATGCACCGATCTTTATGAGAATAAAAATATATGTATTTTTTGGTATTTTATATACAAGGATCAAAAAGAATTCTTTAAAGATAAAGAGCAAAAATACATTAGAATTTTTTTTTTTTTTGGGTTAAGGAAATTGACTGAAATATTTTTGAAGAATTTTACAGACTATTTTCACAAACTATGCTAGTTAAAAAGGTGATTTGTCATTTTCCAAAGGTTTGATGTGTTGATGAAAAGAATCCCTTTAAAATTAATAGAAACTAATTAATAGTAATGGAGCCCAATTTGGGAAACGAAACCATGACAGAGCCGAAATCTTCAACCCCAAAGCCCACAAGACAGACAGGCCGATGCCAATAGGCTAGGCTACATTTATAAATCAGCAATTCGATAATTAAAGTCCAATGGAACTTAACTCTTTAATTTCAAATTACAATTATAATCGAAAGCCTAAAACAATATTAAACTCGTTGGAAACGGTGGGTGGGTGCACGAATGCACATGCCGGCACACAGCAGCCGCCCTTAGAAAAATACAAACTAGATAGTGTCATCGGTTAGATAGTGTCATCGGTCTGTCTGTCCCTTGAAGAGCTGGTTGACACATTGGTTCGGTTATTTTAAAGTAAATTATTATTTAAAAAACGTGTTGCAGAAAAAGTATCATTACCGAGGGGTTTCTAATTGGTGATGTTTGGTCAGATTAAAGAATCTAACTAACATCATTCCCTAATTCACGTCAACGTGCTAGAATTAACATAAATAGATGATGGATTGCGAAGCAATGAAGGTTTTTAATGTTTTTGTTCAATTAATTTATGAGAGCTATAAATTTCTAAGATAACTCTTTGGGAGTTATTATCGATTAAAAAAATATATATAACTTTACAACAATAGGTTGATACACTAATGATCCAAATATTTAAATGTAGCCATGTTAAAAACCATCAATTATTACTATTTATTTATACGTGAAAATGTGAGAAAGTGGAAGATAATGAATGGGTTATTTATTAATTTACAAAGTTTATATATATAATAGATGTAACTAGCGTTTAGTTTACAAGTCTAACCCTATAGTACATGAATACATCCGTGTATTCAAAATAATTTGTTACTTGTAATTTAAAATACTCTTTTAACTTCATGTAATTAACAACGAGAAAGAGACAAGAATATTATTATTTTATATACAAATTTGAGACCAAAAAAAAAATTTAATTATTTTTTATTGACATGATACGTGATGACGTATTATAAAATACATTACATTAATTAAAATAAAATATATAATTATATTTGTTTCGACATATATCGGATTTTGCTCTTAGAAATCTCGAATTAAAGATAGCCACAATTCAATCCGACCATTCAACGCGTATTGCCGGATTGAAAAGTCAAAAGGGACCATACTCTTGAAATGCAGTAATAACATTTCAGTCCCTATGTATTTAAAACTTTACAAACAATGGTACAAATTTTTAATTTGTGATAAGTAAATCCATAATCGTTATTAAATAATTAAATTATAATTATGTAATTTAATCATAAAGAAAATTTCATTCATTTGAATAAAAAATAAAATTCTATTTAGTATAAATAAATACTAAATTTTCAACAAAATTTCCCACTCTGCATTCAAATTTTAGATATGAACAGTTTTAACCCAAAAAAAGAAAGGAAAAATAAAATAAAATACCATACACGGTGTGGATAACGGCATCTAATTTTTTCCCCACCAAACTAGAAAAGAAAACTTTCCTTTCAGATAATTATAGATTTTCTATCACTTTCTTCAATCAATCGATAAATTCTTTCTCGGAAATAACGCCCATAAATATCTCTGTATCATACAAGGTTTAATACAACAATGGAAAATTCAAGATCGTCTTTTTCTGTTTCATATCCCTCGACGCTTCTTCTTCTTCTTCTTCTTCTTCTATGCTTTCTCAATCTTTCCTTCACATGGGCTGCTTCAGATTCAGTCTATGAACCATTCCTCCAATGCTTAACCCATCAAACAAACTCTTCCGACCAAATCTCAAGCATTGTCTACATTCAGGCAAACGCGTCGTACACAACGGTTTTACGCGCGTATATCAGAAACGCCCGTTTCAACGATTCAGCAACCCTAAAGCCCTTGATTATTGTAACTCCTTTGCAGGAATCTCATGTTCAGGCCGCCGTGATTTGCTCCAAACAAGTTGGTTATCAACTTAGAATCCGCAGCGGCGGCCACGACTATGAGGGCTTATCGTATATTTCCGATTCCCCGTTTTTTATTCTCGACATGTTTAATTTACGATCAATTGATGTTGATATCAAGGACGAATCTGCCTGGGTTGAATCTGGCGCAACATTGGGTGAACTTTACTACAGGATTTGGGAGAAAAGCAAACTGCATGGCTTTCCTGCCGGCGTTTGCCCAACTGTCGGCGTTGGTGGGCACTTGAGTGGCGGCGGTTACGGCAACATGTTGCGGAGATATGGGTTGTCTGTGGACAATGTTGTCGATGCTAAGATTGTGGATGTTCAGGGTAGAATCCTCGACAGAAAAGGAATGGGAGAGGATCTATTTTGGGCAATCAAAGGCGGCGGCGGCGGAAGTTTTGGCGTGATATTGTCGTATAAGATCAAGTTAGTTCCTGTTCCTAAGACGGTTACTGTGTTTAGAGCTGAAAGACTTCTGTCAGAGAATGCGACGGATATTGTTTTCAAATGGCAGTTGGTTGCGCCGGCGACGGATAATAAATTGTTTATGCGAATGCTGTTGCAGCCTGTTACAAGAAACAAGCAGCCGACGGTGAGAGCATCGATTGTGGCATTTTATTTAGGTGATGCAGACAGTCTTGTGTCTCTGTTGGCCAAGGATTTTTCTGAATTAGGACTGAAGAAAGAAAATGTTATGGAAATGAGTTGGATTGATTCAGTTCTTTGGTGGGCAAATTTCGACAATGGAACCTCACCAGAGGCTCTGCTGGATAGAAATCTCAATTCCGCAGATTTCCTTAAGAGGAAATCAGATTACGTGCAGAAACCAATTCCGAAGGATTCCCTGAATTCGCTATGGAAAACCATGATGGAATTGGGAAAAATTGGTTTGGTTTTCAATCCATACGGTGGAAAAATGGCTGAAATTCCTGCATCAGAAACTCCGTTTCCACACAGGGCAGGAAACTTATTCAAGATACAGTATTCAGTGACTTGGGATGACCCTGCAACTGAAATTGAAAAGAACTACACATCCAAAGCAAGAAGCCTTTACAATTTCATGACTCCATTTGTGTCAAAGAACCCCAGAAGTGCTTATCTGAATTACAGAGATTTGGACATTGGCACTACTCACCACAATAGCACAGACAGCTTTTCCGAAGCTGAAATATACGGTGCCAAATACTTCAATGACAATTTTGATAGGCTGGTGAAAGTGAAGACCATGGTTGATCCAGAAAATTTCTTCAGGAATGAGCAGAGTATCCCTCCTCTTCCAAGTAAGGAATAGAAGATTTTTGTATTAGCGGTCTCAATTGCTATTGTTTCCTAGCGACAAAATATTTAAACTTCTTTACATTATACTTGTTAGTAGTGGTGTTATCTATTGAAAATCAATGAAAGTGATAATTAACTGCGTGATGGAGGGTGCTCTTTGAATGTAATGGATGAAGTCTTTTCTTTCTTTGTAACATGTGAGGGTTGCTGCAAGTTGCTATATACATAATTAAAGAAAAATCAACGAGTGGAATTGCTTCTGTTTTCTGCTTTTGTCTGCTTAAAAATATCTTATAAAATGCTTTTAGCCTGTCTTACATTTGACGATTGCTTAAAGTCCAAGTATTAAAGAATCTCTATGCTGAAAGAGAGAATTTTAATAGCACGGAAACTTCATAGATCTTGACTCTTCCAAGTCTTGGTGGCCTCTTTATGCCCACGTAGACTTCATTATATTTACCTTGAGTGGCCTCTTTATGCCCACTTTATGCCCACGTAGACTTCATTATATTTACCTTGAGTGGCCTCTTTATGCCCACGTAGACTTCATTATATTTACCTTTGAGTGGCCTCTTTGTGCCCACGTAGACTTTGAACATATTGATGTAAGGATCTCGAAATATCCCTTCTTCCACATCACTTGTTGTTATTCAAAGACTTTGTATTATTCGTATCACCATAGTTTCTACCCCAAATCATGTAGTACAAATTGCTCTAGTATTAAATTTCTGTGTCACTCATGAGGTTCATTCTTACTACAGGTGGATCAAATGTCTTAATACGAAATCGTATGAATTTGTAAACTGATTATAATTTTACGTTTATGTTTGAAAATGTGAACGTGGCCCAAGTGGTAGGCCATATATGTTCACTGAATTCAATTGTGTTGGTGATATTGCAGGAGCTGCAGTCTCGGGTGTGACAAGTCTATTGAGCTACACCACAAGTTGCTGGAAGCTGATAGGGGTTACGTTAAATTGCTTCCTTTGGAGATTCTAGAGATGAAGTGTGTTAATTTGGTGGTCGTCATTTTTCAAATCAATGTTGTTTTGTAACGATCTCTTAATGCCTGTGGATACTCTTTCTTTTTCCACATCACCAAATTGTTTCTCATAACGGTTCCCAATTACGTCCCCAAAAATATAATTTGAATATACATGAATATATTAATAGTGTGACCGTTGCTCGTTAATTTTTGTGGACAATTAATAATTTCGTGGGTAGAATTTTGTTTTTGATTAAGATTTTATTTGATATTAAAATGAGATATCTTTTAAGTCACAATTAGAATTAATTTTTTTTTTTAAATTTCTGTTGCTAAGATTGTCCAAAATCTGTCACACCTTATAACTCCAATAATAGACAATAATTCACAGGAAGGTGAACTCATTCTCTCGTGGTGATATTTTTTATCTCATATTTTTTTTTTTTGGTTTAAATGCACTATACTTATTAGTAAGATATTAAAATTTTGAATTTATAAATAAAATTTTAATGTATTTTTTCAATATTTTTATACGTACATATGTGTATATGTGCGGGTCTTGTAAA
>CP135572.1:2159477-2337256 GCA_032401905.1 Swietenia macrophylla
AGCTAGCAGACTCTTGAAATGAAATTGGTGCGTCATAATGAAATTACAACCTCCATGGCAATAGAATTTTGAATGGGACGAAATGAAAAATGACAATTTGTTGCTCGGCATTCTGCAACAACACACGATTCAAAGGAAGTTATGAAGTACCTTATATTTTTGTTCGGCAAGCAGGCACGACGATACAATGTTAGAGTTGTCTTAAATATTTAAACTTCCTCAAATAGATCAAAGAGGAACCAAACAGAAAACATTGTTTTTTGTTAGGCAAGTCATTATAATTTACCTATTTCATCGTGGCAATTAACAATGCTTCGATGTCTCAATAACACACGACGTAAGCGAAAAGCAGTCATCCTCCTCAGGACGGCGGACGGAGTAGATTCTTTTTTCAGACTACGACAGCCATTGGACCCCTGGTATATTTCCCGATGACTCCAAAGAGCACAACGTAATATGCCCCTGTGACTGCAAGACTCTACCACACATTGCTCGCCTCGAATTTTCCTCTCTTACTACACAAATCTCATCAGCCAACGCCTTTAAATGCTCCACTTTTCTTATTGGAACAACGTTGATAGAATAAAAATGGCTGTCGTAAGATTAGAAATTGTGTTGTTATTGTGTACGCTTTTCTTGTCAGCATGTTCAGCAATGTCATTTTCAATTCAGGAGAGCTTTGTACAATGTTTTACCTCTCAATTGCAGCATTCTGATAAAACTTCCAACGTTATTCTCACTACTAATAGTTCAGATTACTCATCTGTCTTGCAATCTTCCATACGAAACTACAGATTACTAAACTATTCAACACCAAAGCCTCGAGTTATTGTAACTGCACTTCATGTATCTCATATCCAATTGGCCATAATTTATTCCAAAGAACTTGGCTCGCAAGTAAGAGTTCGAAGTGGAGGCCACGACTGCGAGGGACTATCTTATGCAACTCATGCAAATCATGTTCCTTTTCTTATCATTAATCTTTTCAATCTTCGTTCCATGAGTGTTGACATTGAGAATGAAAGTGCATGAATAGAATCAGGGGCAACTCTTGGAGAGTTGTACTACAAAATTGCAGAAAAAAGTAAGCTCTACGGCTTCCCTGCCGGCAGTTGTCCCGCTGTTGGCGTTGGAGGACACATCAGTGGCGGTGGATTTGGCACCATATTCAGAAAATATGGTTTAGCAGCCGATACTGTCATCGGTGCTAAGATAGTTGACGTTAATGGGAAAATTCTCACTAGAAAATCCATGGGAGAAGATCTCTTTTGGGCCATCAGAGGAGGAGGAGCATAAAGTTTCGGAGTCATTTTCTCCTGGAAAGTTAGGCTTGTTCCAGTACCTGGAAACGTCACTGTTTTCAACGTTAAATTCACGTTGGAGCAAGGTGCAAGCAAGCTTCTTCAGAAATGGCAAAAAATTGCACAAAAGCTGGGTAAAGACATTTTCCTTCATGCAGTATTAGAAAATGCTAGCAGCAATGCAAGTTCATCTGGCTGTAACAAAACTGTTCGAATTTCGTTTGTGTCTTTGTATCTTGGTAGGGTTGAAAAACTGCTGCCATTGATGCAAGATAGTTTCCCCGAGCTTGGTTTCATGCGTGAAAATTGCACTGAGATGACTTGGATCCAGTCTGTCCTTTATTTTGCTGGCTTTCCAATAAGAAATGATTCTCTACATGCTTTGCTTGATCGTAGCACACAATATAAGGGATTCTTCAAAGCAAATCCGATTATTTAACGAAACCCGTTTCTGAAAGTGGATTGGAAGGTCTATATGGAATTCTGCTTGAAGAAGAGACGCCACAACTGATCTTGACACCATATGGAGGGAAAATGAGTGAGATTTCAGGCTCAGAAATTGCATTTCCACACAGGAAAGCAAACATATACAAAATACAGTATTTGGTATTGTGGGATGAAGAAGATGAAACAGACAGGCACATAGACTGGATGCGAAGGCTTTATAAATACATGACACCTTATGTTTCAAATGCGCCAAGTGCTGCATATTTTAACCATAGGGATCTTGATTTGGGGAGAAACAAAAAGGGGAAAACAAGCTTAGCACAAGCAAGCATTTGCGGTTTAAAGTATTTCAAGAATAATTTTAAGAGGCTAGTTCGTGTAAAGACTGCAGTTGACCCTGGCAACTTTTTCAGGAATGACCAAAGCATCCCAGTTTCTCCATCATGTGGAAGGAAACCGAATTAGAATATTGATTGGACTTGATATTCATAAATAATTGCAAACATAGTTATTTTTTGTCGTACTGATCACTAAGTGAAAGCCTTGTGGGTGAGTATGCGGAAATTAATACTTGCTAGGTTCGATGCTGCCAAATAAATCTCAAAAGTTTTCTTTAGATGAGTGCATTTCTGAACAGTAGCTCAAGAAAAAAGAAGGTTGTCATCTGCAAAAAATAAGCGAGACACAGAAAGACCATAGTGTCCAAATCGACATAATGAATTTGTCCTGTTTGCTCAGCTAGGTGTAACAGATAAGATAGCACGGAGAATAAAAAAGAGATAAGGGGCAACCTTGTCTCAGTCCTTGCGGGGAATGATGTTGCCTGATGCCGTACCATTGACAAAGGATGCATTTCAAAAGATGCTTTGACCACCCAGGAGAGAAACCCAGTTTCAACTTTACTTCAGAAAGTTCCATACAGCTTGCTTGTTGGGAAGAGGAGTAATATATTTGCTGGAAGCAGAGGATATAAGACTTGAACAAAGATATAAAAGGAAACTACAGATGATGCTCTGCATTCATTGACAAAAATATGTACATGCTATGGCCTTTTCTAGGCAAACAAACAGATTAAAAGAAAATGGGGAACGTGCACACTATCATGACTTACAAATAGGAACCATTATTACTAGAATCATGATTATGTGAATCAAACTAACACTAACTAAATGGAGAAGTTTTAGGATCACAACTCCAACTAACACAACCGCTATTTTGAATCATTCTTCAACATTTCTCATATGTTGTCGTGATTTCTAGCTTCAAAGCACTGCAACCTGCCTCTGATTTTATGAAGACATTCAAAGCCAATGATAATGTCGTCTGAGATTATCCTGTTTGGAATCAAAGAACTGTGGTTCTGAGAGATGATATAATTTAATACACCCTCTGTTTTGTTAAATATGGTTTTGGCCACAATTTTATACACGGCGTTACATAGGCTAATTGGTCAGTATTATGTTACTTTCGTGGGAATTTTGGTCTTGGGAGCCAGGGCTCTTAGTGTGTGGTTCAATTTCCACACCTTCTCCATTTATCACATGCAAACAGAATTTGTAAATACTATCACCCAGAGACTCCCAGTGCTTCTGATACATTTGTCTCTAAGACCTAATATGACTATTATGAGATAAGAGTTACTAGATACTAAATGCAAACGAAATAATAAATAATAAAAAATTAGCTCTCAAATAAAAGTTGGTACATATTTAGTAAAGATTTTAGATGTTCAGCTTTCGAAGTTATAAAAACACAATTAACATAACTAGATTAAATTAAACTGATTCACGATATCTCTATCCACATTGAATTGGAATTCTAAGAATACAAGAAGATGAAAGTTCACTGCACTGATGCAATTTTACAGATCACAGACTCGAACTCAGCAAGAAAGAAAAACAGAGCAACTGAATAAACAAAACTCGAACTCAGCAAGAAAGAAAAACAGAGGAACTGAATAAACTAACTGCTGCGCTGGCAAAATCAGAGTCAACTTACATGATCTGGCATGACAGACAGTTTACAACTACAGATGGCAGCTGACTTGGGTAATGTGACGCGTGCAATGTCAACATTCTTTTATTGCTGGTATTCAGTACGCATTGCTGTCATCATCTTCCAATGTCAGCATGAATTAAAAGACCCAACTGATGCATTGCCTAGTCTTAATTATTAGTGACAGGACAGCTTGCCTTGTTGATACCAAACAGAGGAGCCCGTGATCACTAATAGACAATGCCAGCCATTTCAAAATTGAAAGACTATAGTTTGCTTTCCTTTTGTAACTTTTTTCGGGAGTGGACCATAGATGGTTATGTACAAATCCATTGTGAAAAAAGATTATTAATAGGTCATGCCTTTTCCAAGGAAAATTATTGCCTTAAAACACTCACTGCTATATGCCGTTCAACCACTGGTAATAGTCGATTGATTGGTCCAATAATTAGAAGAAGAAGAAGAGAGAGAGAGAGAGATGCTTGTGCTCCTGTAAACGCTTTAGAAATTAGACAAGAAGCACGTTTTACTTTAAGTTTGATTTTAAGAAAAGCAAAAAATCAATGCAACAGGCTAGTTTTAATCAGAACAGGCTGGCTGACAATTTTATTAATGTCTATAATTAATTTCAATTTGGAAATGAAGAGAGATGCGGCAGTAAGTGTTGACTAGTAATTAAACTACTTATTGATGTATTTTTAGCAAGCTTACTACCATTTGGTAAGTTTGATCACGTTAGATCTTTTATGAAAGTCATAAAGTTGGCATAATTATCTTTGTTTTCAATGGTGCAAGCATAAAATATAATTCTCATATTGAATAATTCATTCCCTTTTGATAATTTCTTTTTTAAATAAATTAATGTGAAATCCAAGAGTCCTAAATTTTAGCAAGATCACAAGTAATGGAGCAATATAATTCTCATATCATATATATAATGTAGGAAAAGTTGGAATAGGATAACGTAATGATTATTTACTTTTTAATTAAGTTTTTTTAAAAGAAAATTATTTATTTTTCAATTAATTTTTTAAAATTTACTTTTTAATTAAGTTTTTTTAAAAGAAAATTATTTATTTTTCAATTAATTTTTTTAAAAAATTTTTATTTGTCAATTAATTTAACTAATTTTTATTTGTTTATTTAAAAATTAGATTGTCTTGTGCATTTAATGCATACTAGAAAGATTTTTAAAATTACTTTTGTTCTGTGTCACTATATTTTATAATTTTTTTTTTATCTAAAATTGAAGGCCACAAGTAATCTTGTTATTTCATTAATTAATTCTCTAATTCGAAAGAAAAAAAATTTATTGATAATAAATAATTAAGAGTTATCCATCCTTATCTATTGTTAATTGAATTAAACCTTATGTAACCCGAATTATTAAATCATTGAAATGCACGATTAATTATAGTGTGATCCTACATGGACTACTTCAAAATTTTTGTAGTTGGAAAGGAATCAGTCTCCATATAAGAATTTATCAGCAATTGCTAGCTGAAGATATAGATTGACATATCAACGCTAGTGGCCATAATTTGCCAGAACCTTAAAGAAGATTTAAATAACTGGTACGCGTACAGCATAAATCTATTATGGTAGTGGTTGAATTACAGCACCAACCGAAATGTAAGACAAAAAAATTTTAAGAGTATTGACCAGTTTAGTGGGAAGGAAAGTGAGACCCAATCTCCAGTGTTCAAATTGGAACCTTCTGTTCATTGAATTGTTTGAAATAAGATTGTTTATGCGCCGGGGCAGGTAAATTTGTGTTGAAATATTTGGCATTTGAAAGACCTATATATATATATATATGCATATTGGTAATGGTGTAGTCTATAAAGCTGAAAGTGAAATTTATACTTTGGACGATATATATGGAATCAAGGTTGCACCAGTTATCAGCAGTTGACGATGGGTAACAGATGAATCAAAACACTCAGCGCATTCAGCGCCGCTTGGATTGATAACTCTCCTGAACAACGGCAAAGATGTCCCCCAACTTGAAATTTATTCTTCAGTCATAGTCAATAACAACGTAAAAGTTCAAACGTATGGTAAATTAGGCAACAAAAAGAAGCTGTAAAAAGGTATACAACATTTTAACATATTATTAGTAAATGACATTAAGATCTCATACTTTAACAACACTAACTTTCACCCCCAATCTCCATTGAAGCAACAAGCAAGACAATCATATTTACAGACTCCCGCATGCTTGTATGTCTAGGAGTTCTGTCTCTCTTGTCACTATACAAAAATAAAAAACAATAAAAATATGGAATAAAGAGAGAGGATATATATTACATAAGATAGACGTAGTGCTTAGGGGAGGCCCTTGTTAATTAATGACACAGAATCCGAGTCTTTAAGACCAATCTTTATCAAAGTTCATGGTGTACGTCCTTTTATAAAGATGAAAAGAAATTTTATCCACATTAACCCATACTGCATAAAATTTATTTATTTTCAGAAACTATAAGCTTGACAATTGTCTAAAACGCATGGATGTGAATTAATTTATTAAACTCAGCAGAATAAGTAATGGCAATATTCATTGTCCCTACATGATATTGACATTGTTTTCTCAAACAAGGAAATGTTGCCGCAATTACTGTCATTATCAATAGATAATTAACATACAAAAACTTCTTTCAACAACAAAGACTCGCTGCCTACTTTCTCCTTTCAATTCTTTTCATGGTTTTCTTTCTGTATCTGAAACTGTATCTTATAGTGTTTTGAATATAATGATGAAGAGTAGGCCCGATGAGATTTATTTTGATCATTCTTCGGGTTGAAAATTTTAAATCTTTTTCTCAATCTGCATGCTAATTATTTTACTGACAGAGTTATGCTGATATTGAGTGGAAGAAATAAGTTTATGATTGCATGATGCGTGTGAATATCATGAACATAATATGTATAAGAAACAAGTTATCATATCTTATGAATAATTTTTGATTAATTATTCATCATTGTGACAATCAATCCAAAACAAAAACTAAATAGAAATTAAACAAAATTAAATTTTATGTGAAAAATCTCTGAAAATTTGTAAAAAAAAAAAACAACAACAAAAGAGATAATTGAATTCATTATAAATAAGAAAAAAAAACATAGATAGTACATATTTTACTCTATTTTACTGTATTGGTTATTAAATATGGGCCATAAGTCTACCCTTGTTTTATTTTGTTATGAAATTCAAGCAAATAAAACAAGTAAAAACTAAGCCAACGCAAGATTTACATGAAAAATATCTAAAACTTTTATAGAAAAAATAATGGGAGAGAGATGCCAAACTTCATTGACATGAAAAAGTAGAGAACAGTATGTATTTATCTTAAACACCCGAGTTTATACTAAAACTCTAATGGACTTGGGTTGGATCTTATCTATACTATAGGGGAAAATAAAATTACAAACTCATATAATATAAACACATTTGAGCTCTCTTGATTGCTTTAGTTTATTTTTGATACATTGTACTGATAAATAAATGAAGAAATAATTAAATAAATGACTTTTTATGAGAAATTAAAGCATGGAACTTGAACTTTCTTCTTTGGCTGCTTTCAAAAAGTTCAAAATGAAAGACTGGAGACAGACATTTGGGTGGTTGTTGAGTCATTTCAAAATATTGTTTATGCATATTAATTTCTCGTGCCTTTATCATAGTTGATCAGAAACGCATTGATTTAATTCTAAACAGTGCAAATAAAATTTATTTATTTAAATAAATAAACACATTGATGCGTATGGTCGAGGATTAGTTAGAAATACAATTAGTGTTTTATTTTTAAAATTTATTTATTTAAAGCACAAACACATAGTTATAAGGGACTGCTAGAGACAAAACTCAACTAAGAGAATGATTGCTAGGATATATACATATATATATGTATGTATGTATTCAACATATATTTTGATTCCTCCATATTTGATTAGCTAATTAAATGACTAAAACATGAAGCCTGAAGAATCTTTTCTATATTTTAGTCATGGGATAATGTTAATGTTCTGCATGTGAATCCGAATATAGGTACAAATATTCCCACCAAGAGGAAGAATAAAAAATAGAAGCACAGTGAAAATGGAACAAGAAGTCAGTAGTGGCCAAAATGCTTGAATCATGATACTGCGATTCTATGAAAATTCAATGTCCAAAAGGTAAGTAATCATTAAAGGTATTTTTAAAACTGAAATGTTGTATTTTTAAGTATAATTTTTTTATTTATGATTATTGTAAAATAACAATATTAAATATTACAGATTAAGTTAACAAAAGAGTCAATTAGAAAGTCCATAATAAATATTAACTAAAAGTAAGTATTTTGTGAACAATTTAATTGTAAAATTAAGTAAAATACAATAGTTCTAAATATACGAATGAATTTAGCAGGGAAAACCAAACGTGACGTTAGGATTAGCTCAAATATACGTGAGACTCACTGAAGAGCCAAAGAGCTTTATATAAGATAACTCTTTAACTCTTCGGTTCTTGCACAGAACGCAGAAGCTGAAAAACTTGAAACGATTAGAAAATCATGTTTTCAAGAAATTACATTCTTTCGTTTCTTTCGGTACTTTTGATATCATCAGCTTCATGGACAAATTCAGCTTCAATTCAAGACAGTTTCATCCATTGCCTCGATGTCAATTCTGAGCTTTCAGTTCCTTTCTCTACTTTCTGCAACCAAAGCAATTCTTCATTTTCTTCTATACTACAATCTTCTGCTCAAAATCTCAGGTATTTGGTGCCCTCAATGCCAAAGCCTGAGTTTATTTTCACTCCTTTGTACGAATCCCATGTCCAAGCAGCTGTCATCTGCTCCAAAGAGCTTGGAATTCACCTGAGAGTTCGAAGTGGAGGCCATGATTATGAGGGTCTCTCTTATGTTTCAGAAATTGAAACACCTTTTATCGTTGTAGACTTTGCCATGCTTCGATCCATCAGCGTTGATATTGAGGGTAACACCGCCTGGATTCAGGCTGGCGCCACAAATGGCGAAGTCTACTACAGAATTTCAGAGAAAAGCAAAGTTCATGGCTTTCCTGCTGGGCTTTGCACAAGCTTAGGCATTGGTGGGCACATCACAGGCGGCGCTTACGGCTCTATGATGAGAAAATACGGTCTTGGAGCTGACAATGTCCTCGATGCTAGAATAGTCGACGTTAATGGCAAAATTCTTGACAGAGCAGCCATGGGAGAAGATCTATTTTGGGCAATTAGGGGAGGTGGGGGGGGAAGCTTTGGAATTATTCTTTCCTGGAAGATAAAATTGGTTCCTGTTCCAGAAACCGTGACAGTGTTTACAGTTCCCAGGACACTGGAACAAGGTGCCACAAAGGTCCTTTATCGATGGCAACAAGTTGCAGACAAACTCGATGAGGATCTTTTCATAAGAGTTGTCATACAAGCAGGAAGTGCTGGCCAAAAAAGTGAGAAAACTGTCACAACTGCTTACAATGCTCTGTTTCTTGGAGGAGCTGACAGACTTCTCCAAGTAATGCAACAGAGCTTCCCGGAATTGGGATTAACCCGAAAAGATTGTATCGAAACAAGCTGGATCAAATCAGTGCTTTATATTGCTGGGTTTCCAAGCAACACACCGCCTGAAGTTCTCCTCCAGGGCAAGTCTACGTTCAAAAACTATTTCAAAGCCAAATCAGACTTTGTCAAAGAACCCATACCTGAAACCGCACTTGAAGGTCTCTGGAAAAGATTACTGGAAGAAGATTCTCCGTTGATGATATGGAACCCTTACGGTGGAATGATGAGCAATATTTCAGAATCTGAAATTCCTTTCCCTCACAGGAAAGGAAATCTGTTCAAAATCCAGTACGTAACTACCTGGCAAGATGGAGACAAGAATGAAGCTAAGCATATGGACTGGATCAGGAAGCTGTACAATTACATGGCTCCTTATGTTTCGAAGTGTCCCAGGGCTGCATATGTGAATTACAGAGATCTTGATTTGGGTACAAACAAGAAGAGTAACACAAGTTTCATTCAGGCAAGTGCTTGGGGCTCCAAGTATTTTAAGGACAATTTCAACAGATTGGTGACTGTGAAGACAAAAGTTGATCCTGATAACTTTTTCAGACATGAACAAAGCATCCCACCCCTTCCCTTGCAGGAAGGCTAGGGAATGTTGATCGGTTAGAGCACTGTTAATTAACTTGTGTTAGATATAGAATAAAAATCTTAATTATGTGTGGTGGCTGTGTAATGCTTTCTATATCAAGTTTGCTGTCTCTGTTACTTCTTTCAAAACATAGTAATTGCCCAAGGAATTATGACTTAGTTTTCAATGGTCTAATCTCGAGAATGCTTTGATTAATTTACATGACATGATTTCTACGACAAAAGAGTCGACAATAAGTACTTTTTAAAATATCTTTCAAGAGTAAGTTGAAATTAAGAGAATTATGATTATTTGCCAACCCGTGAATATATATAACACAAAATATCTTGTTAATTAATATTATTAATGAAAGCCTTAGATTGAATAGTCCTAACAAGAAAATAAAACATTATTAATTTGTGGTAGTTCCAAAAAATAAAAACAAATTCCACCGTACAATCATTTTCTTATTTTGCTTAAATGAGATCTAACTTAATTTTTTTGATCTATTATTATTTAATGATATTTTTTTCATTAATTAAATGATCTTATTATATTATCATAATATTTTTTTCATTAATTAAATGATCTTATTATATTATCATAACTGATGTAATAGATTGATGCAGTAATAGGGATGGCAACGAAATGGGTTGGGGCCTAGGAGGCATACTCAATTTCCCATCCCGTATTGTATTTTAATCTCTATTCCTTAATAAATTTAATAGACGGAGGATAGAGAATTCCCATGTGGGAATGGGTTCCCAATCTCTATATAAATTTCTCATTTTATGTTATTTTAAAAATTAATATTAGTAATATAACAATTTAATTAATTTAAAAAAATCATAAACATATTATAATATTATTTTAAATAAAAATAATTATTATAAGATATTAAAATAATATCTTTAAATCAAAATCAAAATAATTATGTAATATTATTCAATAATTAATATCCACAACAAAATAACAAAATAACTAATATCTCAAATTTTAATGTCATATAATGATACAATACTATTTTTTTTATTAACTCTTTTATCTTTTCTGATACTTCATTGCTACAATATCAAAGATAAAAGGTGACATTTTTAATTTATTACTAAAATAATTGAGTTCATATTTGATAAATAGTTACAAGTAATTAAAATTATATGATAATATTTTAAATTTACCTCCTTTTTTATCTTGATAATATGTATGGTATTGATAGGAACCTTTCTACTTTAATTATAAATATTTATTTTATTTTTACAATATTAATTAACTATACAATTTTTATTATTAATTACATTTAACTATAATATAAATTTTAAAAAATATGATATAAAATTATATTTAAATATATAAAATTTAATTTATAAATTATAATATAATTATATTATATTTTAATAGAGAATAGGTTAAGGATAGGGCGAGGAGAACTAAATTAATTCATACTCTATTAATAAATTGGGAATTAATTTCTCCCCATTTTTCTTTCTATTTTTTTATAAATTTACTTAAATTCTTTTTTGTTAGAAGTCGATTCCCACATAACCTAAATTCAGAAAAATTTTGTCATCCTTGTGTAGTGGGATTGTATTATTAAAACTTTCTTGTGTTATTCTTTTGTCACACTATAAAAATGTTAATTTTATCTATAAATTTGGTAGTACTAGCCCTTTATGGGATGGATGTGATATAACTATTAATGGGTTTGAAAAAAAAAAATTTAAATTCGTAATGGGTTTGGAAAAAATATGGATATGGATAGATATTTGAAAATAACTATAACGAGTATCTGCAAACATACAATAATTTAACAAAATAAAAATGTTAATTTATTATTTTTATTCTTTTATAATTATAAATCTATTATAATTAATGCTAGTGAGAGCCTCCCTAAAACTTTCAAAATTTGGTAACTGCAATTTTAACACTTTATTTGTAATATTTTATGAATATTTTATTTTTTTATGTCCTCAAAATTTAATAATTCTTTTAATTTTTTCAATTTTGCTATTTCTGTATACTCTTAAACTTGTCATAAGAAAATATCAATAAAAAGTTGATTAATTAAATAAACATGATTATATAACTATCATATATATGCCTCAAATAACTCTATCATATACTTACAGGAGTTTGACAAGAAATTCAATAATGGGAACTATCATTGTATTTACAGTGTTATGTATAAAAAGTATTAAACTCGTTATCTTATTTATAAGATTAAATTTAACAATATTTTTGTTATTATTTATTTTTAAATTTATAAGTTTGTAAACTTTTATTTTAAATTTATAATGTTTTATGTATGAACTTATAACAAAAATTATTTATTTTTTTATGAAATTGTAATTAATTTTATTTTATATTAAACGTACTTAATATTTTATATGAATAATATATTTTATTTTGAATTAATGTTAAAAATTCATGATTTTAATTAAATATTTTATAAATTTAAATTTAATAATAGTATAACTATAGTATGAAAATACAAAAAAAAATCCCACTAAAAATCTATGGATATCCTTGTAGATTTGATAATTATTAAAATATTTTTAATGAAATGTCTAATATTAAATTTTTTTAAAAGATGTAAATTTAAAAATTTCTATCCCAATTTCCCTCTTATTCCATCCTTATTACCCTATTATTAATTAATTCATTAAGAAAATTGTTGGGTGCATTGAATGCACGCATGTACTTAAAAGAATTATTGCATGGACCAAACTGGGCCTTGCATGGGCTGGTCTATTCAAATTTATGGCCCTAATTGTGTTCAATCATCAGGGCTACCAAAAAAAAATACCGCAAAGAGAATACATTCAATCATGAATGTCATAAAGAATTGAAGCTTCATTAGATGCATTATCTCCACAAAGAAATAATGAATACAACTAGATATTTGCTTTACTTCAATAGACTTGTGACTCCCGTTAATTAAAAGAATTAAAGAAAAGAAAAGAAGAGACCTTAATCATATATATTAACAAATAATATTGTAAGGAACAATGGCTAGGGAGGAAGTGCTTAGGCCCAAAAATAACCTTTTGGTCCATTTTACCAAATACCCAAATGCCCAAAAGTGATTTCGGACAGCCCAAAATTAATACTGATTAAACTTGTCTATTGTACCAAATAATTGAAGCACATATAGAACTTCCAATTCCCAACAGAACCCCGAAAATGAATAATCTCAGTTTAAGCATTTCAGAGCATATGGGTGTCCTAAATTAGGAAGATTTAATGGTAATCTAAACATAATTCTTATTTTTTAAAAAATTAGAATATGATATGAAATTAATTTCATGAAATTAATTCAAATTCAATAAAATCTTATAAAACATGTAATATATTACAAAATGATAAGTATTACGTTATAAGTTCTTAATTTTATATCACGAATTAATTATGTGTATATATATATATATATACTTTAATTTTACGTTTTATTATTAACAAATATCATGCTAACTTGCCAGCCAAAAGGACAGACTGTCACAGCATGTTCGGAGACCATAAAATATTAGTTAATGAATTTTATTACTTAAGATTCATGTTAAATTAACAATTGTTGACTAAGACTTGTTTTTTTTTTTTAAAAAAAAAAAAATTACATATATTTTATTTTATTTTCCATAAGCTGGTATTTCGTTGGAGGAATCAATCATATAATTCTATATTATTTCTGTATAAATAATACTTGTTTCATTTTTTTTATAAACAGAATCTTCAATATTTAACATAATAGTGGCCAAGTGGCCAATTAAATTAGGGATTATACATAATATAGATAGGTATTATTACTCTCATTTTTTTTAATTCTTTTAAAAATTATTTTAATTTTTTTAAAAATATATTAAGTACTATTTATTTATATTTTAAATTTTTTAATATATATTTTAAATACTATTTACTATTTATTTTAATATTTTTATTTTATATTTTATAAATTTGATTTCAAATTCAATAGAAAAAAAAAAAAAAAAAAGGAACAAAAAAGAACAATGGTACCGTAGCCAACCCCTTCAAATTAACATGGGGTTATAATAATATTTATTTAACTTTCATAGTAAGTAGTATATCGTTTCATTTTTGGACTACAGCTAAAAAGACAACTTGTTCCGTCTCGGTTATTGAGAGATTATTGATAAAGTCAAAGTCAATCACTTAATTTATTAATTCAAATATTGCATCTCGTCTGAGACGAGAAGAAAACTCAGATATATATATATATATATATATATATAGCAGATGACTCACTCAATATGTAAACAGCACAGAAATTGAGAGATTAACAATGAAAGGAATAATTCTAATTTCTCTGCTTTTGCTCTCGGTTTCATGGGCAACATCTTCCAATTCAGTCGAGCAAGAATTTGTCCAATGCATGTCAAAAAAATTTAGTGCCTACACAAAAAGCTTTCAAACTATTTTCTCCCAGAATTCCCCTTTGTATTCATCTATCTTGCAATTTTCCATTCAAAATCTCAGATGGATAAACACCACAACCACAAAACCTCTTCTTATTATTACACCTTTGCATGAATCTCAAATCCAGGCAGCCGTTCTTTGTAGCAGAAAAAACGACCTACAAATTAGGGTTCGAAGCGGCGGCCATGACTATGAAGGTCTATCTTACCTCTCTCAAACCCCATTTATCATCATTGATCTCATTAACATGAGATCAGTTGAGATTAATGTGGAAGATGAAACAGCGTGGGTGCAATCTGGGGCAACTCTTGGTGAGCTTTACTACGCAATTGCGAAGAAAAGTTCTGTCCATGGGTTTCCTGCAGGAGTATGCCCCACTGTAGGAGTTGGTGGGCACTTCAGCGGCGGCGGATTCGGGACGCTAGTGAGAAAGTATGGCCTCGCTGCTGACAATATTCTCGATGCTTACGTGATAGATGTTAAAGGAAGAATTCTAGACAGAAAAGCAATGGGTGAGGACTTGTTCTGGGCTATTAGAGGAGGAGGTGGAGCTAGCTTCGGCGTCATACTTTCCTGGAAAATTAAGCTGGTTCAAATTCCCAAAACTGTGACTACTTTCACAGTTTCAAGAAAGGTGAAAGAGGGTGTTACTGAACTTGTTCAAAGGTGGCAACACATCGTCTCTGAAATGCATGAAGATCTGTTCATCAGAGTTATCATGGGTGGACAGAATACTGGAGACAGGAGCACACTCCATGCTTCCTTCAACTCGATGTTTCTAGGGAAAATCGACAAATTAATTCCATTGATGAACAAAACCTTCCCTGAGTTGCGATTGCGGGTTGAAGATTGCACTGAAATGAGTTGGATAGAGTCTACCCTCTATTTTCCTGGATTCCCAAAAGGATCAGATCTAGAGGTATTACTAGACAGGGAACAAGTTTCCAGGAATTTTTTCAAGGCGAAATCTGATTTTGTGACGGAACCAATACCCATTTCCGGGCTTGAAGGAATATGGGATAAAATTTTGGAAGAAGAAATAGGTATGTTGATAATGGAACCTTTAGGTGGAAAAATGAATGAGATTTCAGAATCTGAAGTTCCATTTCCTCACAGAAATGGCAGTTTGTATAACATTCAGTATCTTGTACAGTGGCATGTTGACGGAGAAAAGGAATCCAACAGACATATAAATTGGATGAGGTCAGTATATGAATACATGAAACCATTTGTTTCCAAGTTTCCGAGGGCTGCATATCTTAACTACAGAGATCTTGATTTGGGGACCAACAAGCTGGAAAACCCTAGCTATTCGGGAGCTGCTGCTTGGGGAGTCAAATATTTCAAGGGAAACTTCAAGAGGTTGGCACGAGTAAAGAATAAGGTTGATGCAGGCAATTTCTTCAGAAATGAGCAGAGTATTCCACCACTTCATGCATGATTAGAGGATGAAACGCAACCTCAACTTCATTCCAAGTTACATTTGATGTTGTTCCTGTGAAATAAAGATGACAATGCTTTCTCAAATAGATTTTGTATCCCCTCCTGATCTTTATTAATAAAGTTAATGTCTCTCCCTTCATGGTCAAAACAATTTATATGTCTTTTAAAGTTCAAAGGAGAATCCTTAATAATAAGATTCTAATTGATGTGCCAAGGATTTTATCAACTATCGTATTTTTAAAGGGATAAATCTTGTTTTAAACTAAAAATATAATATTGTTATTTTATTAATTTTGAAGATTTTTTGCCTGAAATTTTTTTCCATGGAAAATCTTCAATCAAGAACTGTATATTTAGTTGAAGAATATTACTAGAGACGCAAGAACTCTATACAAATTATGGTGTATTAACAATGATGTGCAAATTAATGTAACATAAAAATATTAACTAATGAAAACAAAAACGAAATTAATAATACGATTCATGTGACAATACATCTAATATTGTCACACGAAATCAATTTGTATAAAAATATTTCGAGGGTTGGATAAACGTTGGCCAAGAGGTTGTTATGACTCAGGTTTTGGCAACATCAATTAAGGCGGAGAATTGATGAAAATCATCTCTGTGTTCTTCGCAATTGTTCTTGTAATCTTTTTAACTGCTTGCTACCGTGGATGTAGATCGTGACCACATAAATTATGTGCTTGCTGGTATCTTCAATTTTGTTTGGTTGTTTTTCTCGATTAAATATTGGATATGAATATTATATGAATAAATATTTCTAGAATTGTTTAAGTTTCAAATGTGCTTTCGTGTATTTAAAAAATTAAATATATAATTTAGTTTCTTAAAAAATATATTTTCGTTTATAAAAATTATTTTCAATTGACGATCGCTTGAATATTACTTTTGGGAGCTCATGCAATGATGGGTGGCTTGAATAATCGTTGTGGGAGCCGACGGTAAATTTTGACAACCTCAGTATGTCATTTCCAAGCCAAATTTTGTCGACCTACGTAGCCAATTTCCTTGACATTCTGCAAGGTGTTCATTGGAGCCAATTCACTTCTGAACGTTGAATCACAAATTTTGGTGAAGATTATCAAGCTAAGAATGTTGGCTATCTCACTAACTTTGGTCCATAAGAATTGACACATTACTGTCCTATAACTGTAAATAAGGAATTATTTTTTGAAAGACAAAGTATGAGAATTGCATTGAGTGAAATACATTATGTATTTGAGAGTATCAAAAACTTTTAGTTGTATCTAAATTTTGGGCTGTGAGAATTATACTTTAATGTCTGTGCCAACATTAACTCTTAATCTCAATATATAACAACAATAAAAATTAAATATATATATATATATCGATTGTATATTTGAAAAAAAGTGATATAAATAAAAAAATATATGTCAATAATATGTTTGAATAAAAACAATAAAAATAAATGTATATATGTGAATGATATATCAATATCAACATATTATTACCAGAGTATACAAAAGTTAGGCATAGTGTCATACTCTCTTTACTGGCCACTGTAACATAATCAGTTGTACTTTTGTTGTTTGTTGTTATTATTATGTTAACAGTTGTAATGCATGGATATATAAATATTATTTTGCTTAAGTGGGAAACTTGAATTTGGGCTGGACATTTGTTAATGTGCATGCAAAGTTTGCTTAAGAAATTGCCAAATTATTATGACTTAGGTGTCAATAGAATAGCGGGGGTTAGGCTTGCATGGAGAATTGGAGAGACGTCTGGTTTGGGTTGTTGATTTTTAGCTTGTTTTATTTTTGCTGCTTTTGTAATTTGTGATCAAACTGATTTGGTAGAAAGGAAGCCAAGAGCAAAGCAGAGTAGAAGAAAATAGAATTAAGGGTAAAATATTGATTTCGGTACGGATTAGATTTAGAATTTGTTTTTTGATTTATTAGATATACGTATAATTGTTATATCATTTTAAATTCCGATAATTTATTTTACACGCATAATTTAATTTTTTATTTCGTTATAAGAAAGTTGATAGTATTATTTTTCAGATAGTTATATTTTAAGTTAGTAATTATTATTGTTAATTTAATAAGATAAAGTAATTACGAAGAGGGAGGAAATTGACAAAAGATTATACGTACTCGGATTATGTTGTTAAGGTAGGTGTTTATATATTTTTAGACAATACTAATTTTAAAATTTAAAAATAGAGTATTTTATTTTTTTTAATTGACTAAATTAATGTTTATAAAAATGTAATTTGAGTTACCAGATATTGTTCAAAATCTATTGTTAATAAATTAAATTAAATTAAATTTTTTTGTCTTATATATGTATTATAAATATACAATTTTATTGATTTTATTACACCAACACATGGTATATTTTGAAAAAGTATTTATAATCGCTATGCAAAATTAATTTTTTAGATATCATCTTTTATAAAATCACTTGAAGACCACCTCATACAATGAAATGAATGCAACAGAATTTGGTTTCAAAAACCTTAAAATAATTTAGGTATCATATATTACAAAAGCAAATGTATCAGTAGACTTAACAAATATTTCATTATGAAAAAATATGTGCAATATTCGCACCTATTTTAGATATTACAAGAGGTTCAAAGTTAATTATAAAAAAGAACAAAATATTAACAATCTATGAAAGGAAATAATAATACATGTCAGAACTTAAACATGGTAACAAAATCAAAGACATTAATTGCATGAGTTTTCATGAGCTGGGTGTGCATTTTGTTGACACATATAAGTATACATTTAATAGCAAGTATGCAATTACGGGCAGTGGGATATAATGTGCAGCGATTAATTTAAAAAATTACGAGTGGGTAGAAGGTGGCAATGTTTAACGTATAATTTGCACATGGCGCCCCATGCAATGAAATTACCTCCATTGAAATTGAAACCTAAAGTTTTATACGTGCAGGAATTTCAATCTCTTATTCAACCAATTTGACCAATTTTCAATTTGGACTGAATTGGGAATCAAGTGACATATGTCCTTCCTTTGCTCGTAGATTTAAAACAAGCAAACGGTCATTGCTGGAATTCCATTTGGATGGCCGTTTAAGCTTATGCATAGGACAAACTGCACTTCATTTAATATGGCATCTTCTCCTACAAGGGAATTATCAGTTTCTTTAATTTTGTTTTGTTTACAACTTCATTCTAGCATCAAGCCGATCACTGCTCAGGTGTCTGCTTGAAATATTCCACATCCACCAAGACAAAATAACTTTGTCTTCGATCTAATTCTGATACTTTCTGCTGTAATTTAAAACTAATGGTAAAAGAATGGTCGATAATATCAAGAAATATCTCATAACAAATATGATTTTAAGGCAATAACATTTCTAGAAAAGCACTAATTATGGATGCCCATGGTCATAAGTAGAACTGTCTGGAAGTGAGCCTGAATCCGACAGAAAAAGAGAAGAGATGAAGCAAATCATTCTACTTTCTCTGCTTTTGCATTCAGTTTCAGGGGCAGCAACTTCCATTCCAATTCAACAAGATTTCATGCACTGCATGTCAACTCAATTCAGTGCCTACACCAGAAGCTTTGAAATTATTTTCACCCCAGATTCCTCTTTATATTCATATCTCTTGGAGTCTACTGTGCAGAATCCAAGATATTTGAATGCCACAACCCCAAAACCTCTTCTTATAATTACACCTTTCCATGAGTCTGAAGTCCAGGCTGCTGTTGTTTGTTGCAAAAAATATGACTTACAATTAAGGGTCCGAAGCGGCGGCCATGATTATGAAGGCCTGTCTTACTTATGTCAAAACCCATTCATAATCATTGATCTCATTAACATGAGATCAATTGAGATCAATGTAGAAGATCAAGTAGCCTGGGTGCAATCTGGGGCAACTATTGGTGAGCTTTACTACGCAATTGCTAAGAAAAGTTTAGTTCTTGGCTTCCCTGCCGGGCTTTGTCCTACTGTAGGAATTGGTGGCCACTTCAGCGGAGGTGGATTTGGAACATTGTTAAGGAAATATGGCCTTGCAGCTGATCAAGTTCTTGATGCTTACTTGATAGATGTTAATGGAAGAATTCTTGACAGAAAAGTAATGGGTGAAGATTTGTTTTGGGCCATTAGAGGAGGAGGCGGAGCAAGTTTTGGTATCATCCTTTCCTGGAAAATCAAGCTGGTTAGAGTTCCGGAAACTGTGACAGGTTTCACAGTTTCAAAAACACTGGAAAATGGTGCCACGGAACTTGTTTACAGGTGGCAATCCATTGCATCGAAACTGCATGAAGATCTATTCATCAGAATCATCGTTCAAGTTGTGGGTATTGGAGATACGAAAACAATCCTGGCTTCCTTCAACTCACTGTTTCTGGGTAAATTTGACAGACTAATTCCATTGATGAATGAAAATTTTCCTGAATTGGGATTGCGGGCTGAAGATTGCAGTGAAATGACTTGGGTTGAATCTACAACCTATTTTGCTGGATTTACTAAAAGGTCACCACTAGAGGTATTACTGGACAAGAAACAGCTTTACAAGAGCTCTTTCAAAGCAAAATCTGACTTTGTGGCAGAACCAATACCAATTTATGCTCTTGAAGGAATATGGGAGAGGTTTTTGGAAGAAGAGATAGTAATTATGATAATGGATCCTTTCGGTGGAAAAATGAATGAAATTTCAGAATCTGAAGTTCCTTTTCCTCATAGAAATGTTCTCTACAACGTACAGTACTTGGTGAAATGGGAAGTGAATGGAGTAAAGGCCTCAAACAGGCACGTACATTGGATCAGATCTCTGTACAAATACATGGCACCATATGTTTCCAGTTCTCCCAGGGCTGCATATTTTAATTACAAGGATCTCGATTTGGGAACCAACAAGCTAGGTAACACAAGCTACTTTGAAGCAGCTGCTTGGGGATTCAAATATTTCAAGGGAAACTTCAAGAGACTGGCAGAGGTGAAGAGCAAGGTTGATCCAGAGAATTTCTTCAGAAATGAGCAGAGCATTCCACCGTTTCCTGCTTCCAGGAAAAGGAAGTACAAATAGAAAACTGTTGCTCCAACTCCATTCCAAATAATGTACGTAAAATTACGAGTTTTATCTCACTCAATATGAGACAGAAAGCACTTCTCATGCAATGATTCACTTCACAACTATCAACTTACATGGCCCATACACAAGAAAAATGCTTCCAAACGTTTTCAGTGCAACGCTAAAAACAATTTGACAAATAAGCAGACAGCCAGATTAATCATTGCGTAACACCGGGAATACAAAATTTGGGTACATTGTGAACCATAACATGGTGCAACAGCATGTGGCATACCAAATTTACAAATTTACGAAAAGGAAAACTGCCATATCAGCTATTCAAAATCCTAATTTCCTTGAAAACCAACTGTTCTCCGACAGTGAAATCCATCAAAGCAATAAATCCAGTTCTGAAACTATGGATCAACTCAGTTTTCGAACTAAAGCAGAAGACTGCAACAGACTAAATGACAAGGCCTGATGCTCGTTGCTCAGCGAAGAAAACCACTTTCTTATAGAATTAGCTGGAACAGATTGACTTATGATGGATGGACACATTGCTGTATTATTCTGAATGACTTGTTCAAAATCGATAGAAAGAAGACCAACCAAAGCAGTCACACTAGCAATTTGAAGAGGAAGACCAGCTCTACTGGTGGTTTCCAGTTGCAGAAAAGCAGACAACCTAGTTCTCAAAATCTCAACAGTTTTATCTTCATACCCACAAGCATCAACTCCAAGTCTGAAAAATATACCACGATTTGTTAAAATATTAAATGATTGGAATAAGACAACAGTATTTGTACCATAAGACTTATTCTGACTATAATTGAACTTTCAAGTATGTATTGATATGTGAATACAAAAGAAAGCACATAAAAGACTGGGCAAAGGTATTGAAATAGAAGGAACATCCCATTCAAAGAAATTATTTGACCTACAGTAAGATCTTAGCTCATAACAGCTCAAATGAGAAAGATTCTTAAACACTCTCCCAAAGCAACTTAATATTTCAAATATTCCCAAAATTGCTGGAAGAAAAGAGATAAGAAAAAGTTTAAAACTAAGTTTCAATGCCGTAAGCTCAAGTAATTCCTGAATAGTTTACATAATAAGTCCCTTCACAATAAACTTTTCCTCCAATAGTAGACTCAAGTCTCCCAGCAGGCAGAGACAAACAAATACATCACCGTATGCACATAGCTTTTTAACCATCAAAACCTTAGCAAAGAAGTTCCCAACAATGATTAAAAGGACAGCAGACTACTATCAGCAAAAACGAAAATTTTATAGTAAAAGAAAGATTAAAACAAAACAAAAAGATATCAAACAATCAAAGATCACACAATTTATAAGTCCAGAGAAAATGTTTAACATTAACAGACCTTCCAAGCTGACCAAGGAGAACAATAATGGCAGTGGCGAAGCTCTCCGCAATAGGTGATTCCAATAATCTTAAAAGCTCAGGGACAACTGTTGTGCATGTGCACTCCCATCTCTGTGTTTGGAGAGAAAAACAAATAAAATTCAGATTTGTTCTCCCAGTATGGAGTGAAAAAAAAAATCTACAACGAAAGTTACATGCAAACAAGAATTTTCTCACTATTCAAATAAATTTGTTATCAATTGAATGAGAAGGTATTCATGACTTCTGCATCATTCAAAGGAATAATTTTCTACAAAAATATACATAGGAAAAATAAAACAAAAGCTCCTTAAATCTGAGTTTCCCTATCAACATCTAAATTTTATGAGAAAAAACATACAAATTTTCATTATACACTAGAATTTCCAAGATAGCAACTCCAAAAGTAACTTCCAACTTTAGAAATTCAAAAGGCACACAAGTTGCAGTACTACGGAAAAATTAGGCAATTCTTAAGAAAAACAAGTACTAGCATTAACTGAAATTGTTGAAAATAAAAACAAAAAAAAAATAGAACTAATAACCAACATATGCAATCATGACCAACTTAGACATTTCTCTGTCATTTCCTCAATCCATATTGTTTTTTCGTATTTCCCCTATTTTTGTAAGTCACTTGATTAATGTGCGTGCTCCCCATTTTTCTCCTTAATCAAAGAAAAAACAAGAACAAAATTATTTATTTGTATCAAGCTGCTTGTATTCATAAGAATGCTCTATTTTTTCCTGTCATTTCTAAGGACAACATCAGAAGACATCTGTAGTGAGATTACTAGTATAGACAGCCCTGTAATCACCACATAATGGATAAATGGTCTCTATAACTTAATGGGTTGACAACAAGCAAACTTTGAAAGTTAGGTTGAAGAAACTTAACCAATTTGCAGAAGTCTTTACCCAAAACAGACAAGTCAAGCACATTTCAAGATCGCAAGCTATATTACAGATCAATCTCATGCAACAAAGAATAAAAAGGTAAAAGATAAGGGAAATAGTAATAGCGTAAGCAAAAAACCCTAAGAGTTGAAACATACCATGATGCATGCAAGTAGCTCCACCAATGATAAGACATCAGTGACATGACACAAAGTTGTATCAACAGCAGCATTTGATTGGAAATCGGGCATCTCAGACTTGTTCAATAAACAAGATGCACCACAATTGATATCAAGAAGGCAACAAGGATCCTGCAAACTTTGATCAGCTCGTTCCTTATGAGGAAGGACATTCATGGTTCCAAACTTGGCATAATTCTTAAGCTTTTCCAAAAGCAATGATATAGCAATCTCTATAGAAACAGTATCCTTAGAAAATGGGCATTCAGCACATGGATGGAACTTAGCTTGAATCTCAGTTGCAGCTGAAATAAAAGAATTTGTGGCAACTGATAAACATCCTCTCTCCAGAGACGAGATTATTGATTTCAGTACTGTCATTGTTAAGTTGTACTTCCTCAAGGTGAACATGTTTTCACCACCCATACAGGCAAAAATATGAAGAATTGTCAGCACCAATGAAGGTTGACAACTGTGCATCCGGAAAAAGTTGTATGAAGTCTCACAAAAAAATTCAAAGCGGTTGGTTACTGCAGCTATTGATGCCAATATAATGCTCCCTGCCACCAACTGTGCAGCTGAGGCTGCTTCAGTAGACAATGTAACATTTACACTATCCAGAAGAATATTGATTTTTGAATCAAATTCATTTAATGATTCAGAAGATACATCAGTGCATGTCATGATTTTCCCATCCATAAGGAAATCCTCAATGAGACTAAGGAGCTCATCCAAACATAATTTATCAAACACGCTTCGTGCCTCAGCATCAGACATCACTACACAAGGAGAATCGATTAAAAATAAATACAAAACAATGTATCAAAGGGTAGCAACGTATATTGTGTAATACTACAATATAAAATTACACATTTATGCAATAAATTATATACCTGAACTGACATGAGTGGCAAAAGAATCCAAGCAGTGGACAATGTCACTATTCAAAATGCATAGTGACTTCCCTTGTGTTGCTGTGGAGAAGTTGAACAGCAAAAGTGAAAAGAATACGCAAGCCTTCTCCCTAAACAAGTCAACGGAAGAAGTAAATTAAGTAGTTCCATCCAAATGAGCAACAAATTCCAATTTATTACCTAATAAGGAAGATATCTAACAGAAGTAGGAGATCAAATACAAATAAAAAACTAATTGAGTGTCATAGAAGAATCAAGGAAACAGATTGAATCACCAACTTTGGAAGAAGATGCTTTTCCATTCCAAGAGCAAACAAAATATGTTGCAATATCCATTCTGTCTGCACAACCAATGAGCACCGAACCATGCATGTTTTTGTAGCATGTAATATCTTAGAAATACTATTTTTGTCCTTAATATTATGAAACACAAAAAAGTACCCAGGAATACTGTCATATGCAGGTCCAATTTCACTTGCAAAAGGAAACTTCACCCCTTCATCCACAGACCTACATAGATTTGATACTACCCCCTCCACTTCAAAATCCTGGGTCTGATTATCACAAGCTTTTTCTGCTGGCATAGCACCACAAAAAATGTTCTCACTATTTGCTTTTACATCACCGGAAGCATGAGAATCTTCATTCTCATCGGATAATGAATTGTGGGAAATTTTAGAGCCATTATTCTTCGACTCATTGGAATTGATCTCCACATTGATGATATCATAACCACAAGAAGGTGCCAGATTTTCTTTTTCTTTGGTCAAACCTCCGACAAATCTTTCCTCTGCCAGGGTTTCAAATTTATCATTGACAAAGGTTTCAGCAGCCCAAAACTCGATCTCAGGAAGTGTAGGCGACAATGGCATTTCCATTGCTGTCCTGTAACATTCCTCATCAGCAGGATTATCTAAGTCCAGCAGTTTCATATAATCTCCCATAGTGAGTTCCTCAAAATTCACCATATTTTCAAGGCAATTTATGACTAAATCACTATTGGCCTCTGTGCATGCTTGTGTAGTTCTTATTAGATCATTGGCAGGTCTGAAAGCTTGTTTAAAGAGCCTTGCATCTTCAAGGAAATCAACTTGTTCAGTCCTCTCCAGCTGACCACCACCACACAAGTGCTGAATACCTGAATTCTCTTGGTGAGATGTCTTTCTCTTCTTAGGAAACTTCTCATTATTAATATATGAAGTGTCTTGAAGATTAGGTGCAATATAATTTGCTTTTTCCAAAGATTTATTTACTTGTTTGCTTAATACGTTATACAAATCAGACAGCCTCTCCTCTATCTGTGAATGTAACTGCTTATCCTCAGACTGCAACAACTTGATGGATTCAATCACATTAAGCATCCTCTTTCTCTTCCTACCAGGCCCACTAGTTTTTCCAGAGCCAACAATTTTAAGAGGAGTTCTAACACTATTTTCAGCATTCAAAGCCAGCTTTCCATCACATCTCATTCTGTTAACTTCACCAGACACACTGGTATTTGTTGCTTGAGCATTCAAGCTCTCCTCTACCAATTTTGACGATGTGGTAACAGAACCCCTTCCCTGTGAGCCCATCAATTGTCTATCAGAAAAAGATGCTGAACTGGAATTTATTGCAGAACTCTCAAACATTTTTTGGCTAGAGCCCCCAAGCAGAGACTCCAATTTAGAATCTTTAGAATCAATACCTGACATGGCTCCATTACAGATCCCTCCGGATAAAGAAAGAGATTGGGCAATACATTGAAGTGTTTGCCTGAGAGGACTAGAGGCAGTGATATTTGAGCAATTCCTAACCTGAAATGACTAATAAATCATCCAATAAGAACCAGGAACAGAAGATGATGCAACTTTTCATAAGGAAAAAAAAAAAGGAGAGAGAAATATCAAGAGGAATAGATTTGCAAGCAAAAGACTGAATAAGTTCCAACAGCTACTTAGTAAACAAATATTTAGAACTGGATCTAATGGTTCAAAAGCTAAGCAATATATGATAGCACTCTGAAGATATGTAAGTAGCTCTTTATGGAGCACTGCAACAATGAATTTAGTTAGCTAAATATAAGTGAGTGAACATATATTATGCTAACTACATGATCGAGAAAGAACATTTTACTAAAAAGGTCAACTAGCAGACAGAGAGGAAGTTGTGCACATAGTATATTGGAAAGCCCACCAATATTCTGTAAATAAGACTAGAAAAGTTCATAATGAAAAGCTAACACTGAGAGCAAAATTCATGCTTTAGCGGCTACATCATAACACAAGAGCCTTCATGTAGATTGTAACCTTGTTTCAGAAAAATCAATCTATACAAAGTCCAACTAGAACAGCTAAGACCTGTATCCTACTTTTGAAGAGTAAATTTTGCATCTATAATAAACAAACAAGCAACAGTATTAAAATTCCGAATAAGAATAATAGAACTGCAAAGTAATTTGAGCGCAAACTGACCATTACCTTTTCCAGGTTATCAATATCTTCAGCGTTTGGGGCGAAGCATTTATCCACTGCATCCAAACGATGCAAAAATTGAACAAAATCAAGCTTCAAACGACCTAGTTCTTGTTGCAAGATAGTATTACGACCTCTTTCCAACTTAGCAACTCGCTTGGCATGTTTTACTTGCATCTTTTCTAACTTCAATTGCTTTTTCAAAAGTTTCACCTCTCCAGAGTCTCTATTCAAATACTTATCAAGTGGAACAGCAGATGCCTCAAAAGTTTTTTTAGGGGACTGCAGGTCATGAATATGCTTCTGCAGTTCATCAATTCTTCCTCTAGATTCTACTAACTGTTGAGACAGCTGATCAGCGCTAAAACTACCTTCCATAGTCTTCTTTCTGTTCGAATTTGCAAGCTTTTTGTGCACCTGTGATTTGACCATCTCTGGATCTGGTAATTTTTTGTCATCAACAGCTTTCTCCTTGTCAACCTCAGCCCTTTCGATTGCCCCCTCAAATTTTTCCAAATCCAAATTTGATTCACCTCCAACACTCTGTAATCCGTCCAACCTAAAAGCATTGTTCATTTTTGAAAATGCAGCATTTGTAATTTTATCTGGTATACCAGCATGACTTTTGTCCGAATATCTCGAAACAAGGTCATGTATCTCCTTTTGTAGCTCTTCAATTCTTTGTCGAGCATCTCCCAACTGCTGAGAAAAATTTTCCGCACGACATTTTTCTTCCTCAGCCTGCCTCCTGCTAGCTTCTGCTAGCTTTCTTTGCCCCTCTACTTTCGCCATTTCTGAATCTGCACGATTTCTCTCTTTACTCACCCTCTGTTTTTCAGCTTCAAGCCTTTTTTTCACTTCTTCCAACTTTGATGCCTCAGAAACCAACTTTGATTTTGCACTATCAGCTTCTTTACGTAATGCCTCCAACTGAAGCCTGTATTTCTCAGCCTTCTTTCCTTCAATATTTGCATGCCTCTTTTCTTCATCAGCCCTACCCTTTTCAGTTTCAACACATTTCCATGCTTCAGTAGCATTCTTCTTCTCCACCTCAGCATTTTTCTTTTCTGAATCAGCCCTTATCTTTTCTTTCTCTAGCACATCTTTGAGACGTGCCATTTCCTTTGCCCCTTCGCTTACACGAATTTCAAGGAGTTTTACTTCCCTGAGACTTTGAGCTTCTGATCCTACTTTTTGTTGTAACATAGAGATTTCAGACTTTAAGGCAGACATTTCATTCTCCAGTAAAACTCTTGCAGCCAATTCTCTTTCCCTTCCCTCTTGCTCAACTTTTGCACGTGCTCGTTCTTCTTCACACGCTGAAGAAATACAAAATTACAAATTACAACAGAAACAAAAAGTGTCTTCCATCAACTGAAGTCTACACAAATGAAAAGAGGATTATATACAGGCCGAAAAAAACCTCAATAAATGATACCACCTCGAAATTCATCTCATGTTGCCACCTCATTCTATCTATTTTCCATTTCTCATAACAATTACAATTACTATTCTACTGTCTCAATTTCATCAAGTCACAACATCCAGAAACACATAACCATCTATATTCACAAACACTTATTTTCACACACACACACACACAAAAAAAAAAAACCCTGTCTTTAACACATAAGATAGAGAAATAGAACATCAAATATTAACAAAGCCCACCTAATAAAACCCGTATGCAGAAATTGTAAATGAATCGATTAAAGAAAAGATCTTTTTTAATGCTAAAATCAACGAGCACCCAACAGACAACAGAAGAAACCAATTGTATGACCTTCGAATTCAAACATCAGCAGAATCAGACATCCAAGAAACAATATACAAATATTGAACATAACTGAAGTCAACCTATTTACAGCTACAATACATAGAAAAGCAGACCATTAAAAATAGAACTGCATTATATTTAACCTTTCTTGAGACTCAGATTCTCAGCTTGATACTTATCAATTTCCGGCTGCAAAATCTTCACAGCATGGTGCAAAGCATTTCGCTTATCCCGGTACTTTACACATCGGTCTCTCCACTGAAACAAAAGGAATAAATCTAATAAAAATCTATAAACTGAATAAATATATGAACTACGCATAACCTCCAGTTCAAAAAAATATTTAAAAAAACATACCACTCGACAGCAGGGATTTAGCGGCTCCTGCTTTTCTGCAACATCCGCCGCCATTGCTGCAATAAAAAAGAATCTCAAAATCGATGTTTTGTACAGAAGAGAAGGAAGAAAAAGGCAGAGAAAGACACTTACTAATTGGCAGATTAATCGTCCGGCATTATGGATAAAGAAGCGAGATGGAATTGCAAAAACCCTAAAACCTAACCTGCTATTATATTTGTTCTACATAGTCTAGAGAAGAGCATCAAAAAACCCTCTGTCTAGAGAGTTGCAGAGAGAAACCCTAAAAGGGTATAAGCCGGCTCGACCCGAATTCAATGTCGGTCCAAATTGGATCTTTCCCGGTCTCTTTTCCCTTTTTTTTATTTTAACCCTATTTAATTTTAAATCAAAATTGGATGTCAACAGCTGCCCGCTGCCTATTTTTTTTTTTTTCCAAAAAATACAGTAATATAAAATTAGAAAATAAAAAATTAATTAATTAATAATATTATTATTATTTTCAATTGACATTTTTCATTTTTGTCAATAAACAAACTGACATTAGGAGTATAAACACATAAACACAATTTTTACTAATTTACAAATGAATCTTTTCTCAAATAATTTTATAAAATGCAAGTATTAGCATAATTATAGTCAATTAATAATTACTGATAAGTAAAAATTGTTTACGAGGAATAACACAATACTTGAAATCATTATATTTTTAACTTATGTTGCAATAAAAAAGATATACAAATTATTTATAAAAGTATTTATGTACACAAAAGTCATTGGACTACTATTTTATAGTACAATACATGTTCAGTCATGACAATAATAATAATAATAATAATAATAATAGAAAAATAAAAAATTAATAACTAGCATAACAGTGAGTTATGCACAAGTGTTTTAATCTGAGTGTCTTCACTGTTATACATACCTTCGAAAAATATTGCTAGTTTTTTGTATTTTTAATTTTGAATAATTTAAATAAAAACTCGTGGTGGGTGATTGGCTACACATGATTAATAACATCTCTGCTGGTGTCAAAATCGTCAGAGCATTGTTCTAAAATCAGCCGCAAGTGAAATTCATGCGGTAGGTTCAACATTTGTGAAACCTAAAATATGGAATCGATGCATATTTCACATAAATTTTCACTTCACAAATAAGCAATAAGTAACTGAATCACTTTAATTTGTACAGAGAACTTATCACTGTATGAAACTACGCCACCACAAAATTGACACAAACCATGACCTGGAAGAAAGAGAAACAAAAATCTAGTAGGCTATCATATTCTAGAATAAATCACTAGCTGAAGAAAGAATGTTTGACAGAAAAAATATGCTCCAATCCCTCCCTGAATCTTACAAGTGCTAACCAATTCAATTATTTCATCTTCTCAGCCGATTTTGTCTGAGGAAGCGTTCCGAATATTCGGTCCCATAATGCAGATGTGATTCCAAAACCCTTATTTTGGATTCTAAAGTGATGGTTTAAGTGATATTTCTGCAGGCAAAATAAGCAAACCAAAAAAAAAAAAAATTTGTTAACACTCGTTTCTTCATTGTATCAGCATACTATGAAACTAGGACCAGTCTTATGCCCTTTAGGCTGCCGAGAAAATTAGCCGGTGACCATTAAAAGATGCAGGCAAATGATTAATTTCGAGTACGACTTGACAATAATTTAGAGTAGAACTCCGACCATTAGATATTTGAAATTAACAAGATTTCAGCCTAGCTCATTTCAAAAGATTCAAGCTATTTAAACAAAAAAACTAAAAACTAAATCAAATCCTTTTTCCTAATTGCATAATTCAAAAGGCAAGATATTGAGTAATCATTTGTATCTATCCCAAGTGCAGAAAATGAATAATAGGTACTAGATTAGCAAGCAAATAAAGAAGAGGCAATTATGAATCTTTATGCAATTGCTTAATATGCAATACCTTAAGATTTTTAGGCACTTCACTTGAGGGCTGACCATGGTGGAGGTAGTAATGGGTGACATCATACATCACATAGCCAAGTAAACCACCTCCAAACAAAGCAGGAGTTGTTGAAGGAGTTGAAAAAAGCTTAAGCAGATTCCAGAACTAGCAAGGACAGAAAGTTAAAGCCGCAATTAGCAGAAAAAATAAATCGCACTTTACTAATGCACAAGCATTTAGACAAAGGGTTACATCCAAATTTTGGGCCACCAACCATTGGGCCACCAACCAAGCACATGTACATAAATAGCCTAAAAATATGGTTTGGCATCTTTCCTATTGCTAATATAAAATTTGGTAGGGGCTGCATGGAATGTTTAATGGATGCAATCCAACTCAAGATCAGAATGAGCATTGACAAAGGATAGTTAAAAATTCAGCGTACATTCTTGACTTCTTGGCAATTCAACTAGCAGTGGCCTACCTATAATCAAAATTAACAGATTAATTAAATTTCCTCAATGATCAAAAGTACCGTCAGGAAAATCATAAGCTATGGTATAACTTCTTAATGCTATGTCCTTTGCATGCACATCATCTTCTGATAACTGCCAAAGCCTACAGTGTTATACAGCTATAAACATGCATGGGGAGGTGATCCAATAACAGCAAGCACATTAAGCCTCCTATTGGAAAGATGCTTGGGTACCTATAAAGGTCATACATAAATATGTACTGTGAGTGTGCAATAGTACGTACAACTTTGTTCAATCGTGAGCCATTTATAAACTTAACTTTGGTTTAGGTAATAGGTTTCAATTTAATGTTCACAGTTTGATAAATCTGATCAAAAAGTTATAAAAAGCTTTCAGTTCCACGTCTGAAGATTTCACTGCATCATCAGGCTGCATGTGACGATGGCTTTTAACTTCACATGATTAGAACAATAAAAATTACTAGGTGAGCCTTGTGACTTTTCCCTAAAATGGAAAACTGTGCTTGACTAAGTTCCAGACAGAATACTACAACAGATGCAGAAGTCATAAAAGTCATTACATTACTGAAGAGTCGTACAAATCATCAGGACTAAGATGCAAGTAAGGCAAAATATACATACTGGTATACATAAGACAGCTGTTGCAGTGGGAGGAAAAACAAGCCGCAGGCTATCCATTGGATGCTTGTGGTGGCAACCATGAAGAAGGTAGTGAGCAGTATTTCCCCTAAAGCGTGTTCTAAACAACATTAGTATGTTACTCAAGTAAAACACACATGAATACTCAATCATAACTGGAAAATCTAAAAAAAAAAAAGAGAAAAAGAAAAAGAAAGAAATGCATGCGTGTGCATTCATGTGTGCACGTGTATGAGCGTGGAAGAGAAAGAGCAAAAGCCAACCAATAACTCTTTGTTTTAATGTGGAAGAGGAAACGGTGCAAAGTATATTCCAGCAGAGTCCAGACAAAAATGCCAAAAACCACCATTAGAGCTATTTCTGGAAGTGAATGGCCCATTCTAAAAGACATTGAGATGCACCAGCAAACAACTGGCAACCAAATGACTGGAATCGCCCACCAGACTGTGAGAGTCAAGAACTGTTTCAAGTAAAATGAGTTAGCAGTGCAGAAATATGTAATCTCAAAAGCAGGCCACTCAATCAGCTAATGTGAAATGGACACCTGAAAATAATGTTCCAGAAGGCAACTACAATTGCACAAACCTATACACAATGAAACACTATTTACAAAGAAAAGGCCATACCTCCCAAAAATCACTTTCAAAAAATCGAGGGCCTTCTTTGCTGACTATTGGCTGGTGAACCCATTCCTGATAAGCTTCTCCAAGATGACCAACCTGTTTTATGTTCTCAAAAAGTTAAATCAGTAAACAAACATGTCAAATAACATTAAAGTGAACTTAGAATAGATCAAGAAAGATTTAATAACAGATAGCTATATGAATATAGCACAATGGCCAGAATGAATATAAGCACTATAACAAGATCAAAGAGAAGCCAAACCTACAAGACCAACAAATCAAAGAAAAAGAACAAACAGTTCTGAAGTGTAATACTAAACTGCAAGGGAGATCATATGACATACAAACATACTGATATATTCATGCTTAATAGTATTAAGAATCTTTATCTACCATGAAAAAACATTGGATCCTCCAAAATTTAATGATTATATGAAAACATCAATCATGAAAAGATCAACGTATATGGCAAATTAAGATTAGGCTCAGATATTTGGCTGAAATAAGTGCTATTAAGAGTATAGAAATCCTCAAGACTGAAAAATAGAAATGCAACTCTACCTGGAAAACAAGGGGTTTGTTCAAATCAACAGTGAATTCCTGTGCAACCATCTCAGCTACCAACTGTGCAACTAAATGCAAACATCGAGAACAAAACTGATTAAGAAACAAGCAAAATCAAATTACAATTTTGTTGAATAAATAATTAATGTAACATCAACCAAATCTCTCTTTTGTAGGCCAGGAAAGTGCCATAGGGCAAGTAAGCCAGGAAAAAGCCATACGGCAATTGACTAGTTAACATTTCAAAGATAGATACCATAAAAAAAAATTGCCTCAAAACATTTCTTTTTTTGACTTTCTAATCAAGATATAACTTCTTAATGAATTATTCATTACATCAAATCGTGAGTCTTAATAGTTACATCCATTTGGCCTCTTAATCAGTCAGATTGGAGGAAACGAACAGCACCTTCATGCAGACACTCTACTTGAAAATCACTTTTCTGTAATAAGAAACATTTAATTAGGTTTCTTGAGGGTTACCATTCCGTAATATCTTAAACTATCATAAACACAATTACATTATCAGAAACTCACCTCACACTGTGTCCAAATTTCTTGCAGCAACAGGAATTCAGAAGGACATTATTAGACTGATCAAACCAAAGAATTCGACACTAAGAAATACACTGTACTAACAAGATATCATCATTACCATATTTCAATCATTACATCAAAATCTACTTGAACTAATAAGAGTCATGAAAAAAATTATAATCAAAATAAAAAATAAAAGAAACTAAAACAAATTACTCTGAAATTAATACTCATAGGAACAGAAGATTTCTTCTTCTTCAATTTCTCCAATTTTTTTCATCAAGGATGAAGACTTCATTGTTTTTCTCGGCATCCAAATGAAATAACACATAAAGCAACAGTAAATTGTACTTGACTCAATTTTTCACGCCAGCCAAACAGATAATTAACAATGCACCAAACAAAACCACATCCGAACATTAAACAAAATCCAGAAATTCAAAAGCAACAGACAATCCAGATCGACATAAATTAACGTAACACAAGAATAAAAAAATAAAATCATAAACAGAAAAATGTACTTACCAGAATCAATGCGGGTCGGATCTGAAAATAAACCCGACAACTTACTCCCTCTAAAACAACGCCAGTACTGCCACCGCAATAGCAAGAACACAGTTTTGCCCTTCGTGTAAGTTTGTGTTTTGGGCAGAAGTTTTAAGTGGTGATGTGATTTGACTCCACGGCAGGAGAAAGATACACGATTCCATATTTATAGCAAACGTCTGTTGGAGTGATCTGGACCGTTAATTTTAAATAAAACCAGCGAAGCAGCCAGCGGATTTTCACGTTGGATACTAACGGTTGCCAGCCTGCCACTTTTGAAAGGAACAGCCGGGCATTAAATCTTTCAGGGGAAACTTGCGGTGTACAACGGTTAAGGTGCCAATAAGATTTTTAAGATGACATGGCGTAATATTATTGGTGGTGAGGGTATAGTCAGCGCGACAGCGCCGAAAAGGATCACTACTTTTTTGTTGTTGAGAATCTATTTCTTTTATGTTTTATATTTTAAAAAGCAATATGCTCTTAGAATAAATTAACTTTTGGCCGCCGTACGAGGGCGTCTAGATTTTTAATGCCTCACCTGCAAGTTGACGAAATAAAATTTAAATATAAAATTTTATAAAATTAATAAAAAATATTTTTTAATAATAATTAAAATAATAAAATAATTAAAATATTTTTTTACATATTTTTAAATTTTTAAAAATTAACAAAAATTTTTAAAAATTATTTTATATATTAATATTTAATTTAATTGAATAAATATACATAAATTATGTACTAATTTTAATATAATAATATTATAAAATATTTACTCGCGTAAAATTATAAAAATTTAATTTAATAAATATATATATAATTAAATAATTTGAATGTGTGTATATTCTAAATTATCTACTTGTACAAAATTATTTTAATTTTATTTTTTAAAATAAAAATTTTTGATTTAATTGATTTCAATAATTATAAAAATATTCATGATAGTTAAAATATTTATACAAAAGTAAATAATTTATAGTACATATTTGTATATATTTATATAATCTAATTTTATATATGTTTATTAAATTAAATATTTATAATTATAGACTACCAAGTAATTNTTTGACTGGGAATGGAAAGACACACAAATGATAGTTTATTTTTGAACTAATTCATCAACTTGATAAGCTATTCTTTTTATTAAATTGAGGCAAAAAGTCAGCAGGTGATTCATATAAGGATTTAACTAGGTGAATACTAATTTTGTGATGGCAATAGATTCCACTAGATGAATTCACATGCTGACCTCTTTGAATTGAGTCCAACATGTTACAGGTCAAAACCAACAGGAATATGGGATTCAGTGTGGAAGAAGTTGAGTGACAAACCAAACGGTTGGAAAAGGAGGAAGGAATTAGAAGTAGAAGGGAAATACAACATGAAACAAAGAACAAACTTCATTGGCATCATGTTGGTTAGCTAAATTTCAATAGGAACCTAGTCACCGTACTGCAAGAAATGAACATACTGGCACACATAGAATTGCTGTTGCAGCAGGAGGAAAAACAAGTCGTAGTCCATCCATGGGGTGCTTGTGGTGGCAGCCGTGAATGAGATAGTGTAAGGTATTCCCCCTACAGAATTTATCAAACCAGCTTTAGTGCATGATACTATTTTGTGGAGAGAGAGAGAGGGAGAGGGAGAGGGAAGGACTGAGGGAGGCAGATAGAGAGAGCGCATACCAGTAGCTTTTTGTTTTTATGTGGAATAAAAAGCGATGCAAAGTGTACTCCATTAATGTCCAAATGAAGATGCCACCAACTAAGGCTAGAGCTGCTAGAGGAGGAGTGAGGCCCATTTGGACTGACTTGGAAACAAACCAACATACAACTGGTAGCCAAATTATTGGAATCACCCACCATTTTGTGCGAGTCAAGAACTGTTTCCAGATCAGGAGTCAAAAGGGTTAGGCAAGCTCATATATACAAAGGAAGTTGTTTGTTGTAAAAGCAATATCCTAATCATCGAACTCCTTGCGTTAGTATTAAAATGAAGATGCAGTATGCTTCAGCCATTTGCTAGGAGAAGAGCATTGGATGTCATGTTTATGAACTTAGAAAAAAATCAGCTCAAGTAATCTTTTACTCGTATATATTCACAGACAATTTTGTCACAAAGCAAACATGATTGAACTCTATTTTATAGATACCCTGGAGCTATTATTATTAGTTGTTTTAATGCAGTAGAATTAAACAGTAGACATATGTAAATAGTTTATAAACAAAGAGACAACCCCTGACCACACATATGTGATACAAGACGAGTTACTTTTTGTAGACCACACCAAAGGATTGTCTGATCCTTTGAAGTCTGAATAGATCCATCAAAACATATGGTGATTCATAATTTTGAACCAACTCTTCAGTTGGGAAATATCTCACACCATCCCTCTCTGTTTTCTTAGATGAGCTCTTGTGGGTGCTTTCAGCAGAAATGAAGCATTTGATTGTTAATGCAAGGTTTGGCTATGTTGATGGTTCAGAAATCAAATACCATATAAGGCATATAAGGAAAAGTTTGGAAGCAAGTGACAATGGTCAGAGGTGACAAGAAAATCATGGTAAGAATTTAGGAATCAGACATGATAAAAAAATGAACCAATAGAAATGGGGAGACGAGATTGATGCTACAATGTCATACAAGAATTTTCAGATTGATTCCAGAATGTATAGACACGGTAATCCTGCAAGGTTAATGATATACCACATAAACTGAACCTTCTTTGATATTACTGAGCTTAAAACAAACAAAAGTCTACCTCAAATGTCTGCTTCCCAATTATGAGTTTATATTTTTTTTATCCATTTTTTTAGGATCATTATTACCGTTTTACTGTTTTAGATGTCCAAATTGCAGAACTTTCTCCCTTTCATCAAAGTTTTGTGGAAGAGTAACCATGCTATTTGCGTTCACTACACTCAGAGCAGGGACTTTGACAAATTGAAAAAATTAGTTGATTCTAAATGGCAAAAAAATGAGAATTAATATATCAATGCTTGTTCATGTACATGCTATTATTTGTACTCCTGTAAATGACAGTTGCTGTGTAGAATACATTTTAAGTACAAGAACGGAAAGAATACCTCCAAGCTGCCATTAGCAAAAAACCTGGGGCCTTCCTTGCTAACTATAG
This sequence comes from Swietenia macrophylla, assembly GCA_032401905.1. Classification (NCBI taxonomy): domain Eukaryota; kingdom Viridiplantae; phylum Streptophyta; class Magnoliopsida; order Sapindales; family Meliaceae; genus Swietenia; species Swietenia macrophylla. The sequence goes on from CP135572.1 coordinate 2,196,715, forward strand.
GTCGATGAACCCATTCATCATAAGCTTCTCCCAGATGACCGACCTGCCCCCAAAAATCTTATAGATGTCAAAAAGAAATTTTTCTAAGAACGAAGGCTTCAGATACATTTTAGAATTGAAAGTCAATTGGAATACATGCGACAATCTAGAAATTTTTGAGGCGCATGGGAAACCATAGTTAAAACATCAAGATTGGTAATGGTATGAAATAAATAATACAAAGTGTCTCTTGTGCTGACTTATTCATGTTTCATACTAAGAATATGTTTGCCGTAAACACTCACTTTTATTTGGTAGCACACAACGCCTCAATCCCAAACTTATCGTAAGTTACTAACTCAACATCAAATTGCTTCAACTCAATGCCAAGTTATTACGAACCATAAATAAGTTTGCATTTTGTAAAATGTGCACATTCAAATTTGGGAATTATTTAAAAATCGATGTGGAACAGATAACAAGAAGAGATCAAACCTGGAAAACAAGAGGCTTATTCAAATCCACGACGAAAGGCTCAGCAACCATCTTAGAAATTTATGAATTGACCGACTCGCTAGATAAAAACAAAAAATGGAATATGATTAGAAACAAAACAGAAGAACATATTATCCATTAATTTAAGTGACATTAATGAGATAGTTCAGGAAAACGAAAACATGGGATTTTTTGAAATGATTCTGATGCAGTGATCTGATTCTCATTCATGCATTCAGTCATTTTCAGCCACTCCAAAACTCATTTACACAACCACATAAAAAAATAAAAAAATAAAAAAAAATAAAAAGTTAGAAGTTTTTATGATGCAGAAAATGAAAACGAGAAAGCACATACCTTTTCAGGCAATGGAAGACCCAACAGCAAGTTCTTGAGACACCCCGAAAAGCTTTATGGTTTCCCTCTCCGTAGATTGCAGAGAGTTGTCAGCGGAGAGAGAGCGAAGCCAAAACTCACAATGCGGAAGGTTTTGAGAAGAAAGCGCGGGCTTTTCGAAATGACAGGCGGGCCTTACATACTCTTGTTATTTACCGTTTCTAAATATTTGTTTTGAAGCTAATTCTAATTAGGGAATGACTAATATAGATAGGATCTAACATTCATTTTTTAATATAAAATTTAAAATATATATTTAAAATAATTAACGTAAAATTTAAAATAATTAACAAAAATAACTTAAAATATATTACCGATAACCTTAATTTATTAATATAAAACTTAAAATATATAACAAAAAAATTAAAATATAAACAAAAAATTAGAAATAATTAACGAAAGATTAAAAAAAATTGGATATAAAGTACATTTGATATATTGTAAACAATTTCTTCTAATTATAGTAGAGCTCGTGTTAAAAAAAAAAAAACTGATGTCTATTCTCAACTAAAAAAATAAATAGAAGTGATAAAAAGACAAAAAAAAATGCTTATAAATTTTTATTAAATAATATATTAATAAAAAAATTATAAATTTGAGTACAATATAATTTTTTATTTTATATTTTAAATTTTTCGTTAAAAAATATAAAATAAATTAGATATATCTTAATTAAGTAAAATTTTTGATTGCAATAATTATTGTAATATATTAGAATGTACTGTTAACATTTACCTCCCCTCTCTACTAGAGCTCTTTTTGATAGTATGAATGGTTATTTACTAATTTTTTTTGGGTTTCAACAACATGTAAATTATGAGAGTTCAAATGTGCAGAACTTGATTGTGACACAATATAGCATCTTTACTTTGAAGATAAAAAAAAAAAATTAACTTTGATTTACTTCATGCATTCAAAGTATTACTTATGGTGATTTTATCTCACTAATAATCGATAAATTATTCTTTAAAATTCATCATAAAGAAACTAGGTTTGAATTTGGGCCAAAACATACAAATCACATAATTTTAACCCCAGAGTTATTATTGTAGTAATCAATCATTTTGTCAATTGTAGGAGGAATTTGCACACATCATATTTGATTTTAAAAATTTATAAAAATTAAAATATTTTGAAATTGAAAGCATTGAAAGGTTTGGTTTGGTTTCTAATTTTAAATTAAATTTAAAATAAAAAATTAAAATATTCAATTTTAAAATATGAAGACTTAATTATCAATGGTATATTAAATTTACAGTACACTCATGTACATCTAATTAAAAAAATAATTCGAAATTAGGTCAAAAATGAGTAAATTTCATTAAAAAAGTTCAAAAGAAGATTTAAAATAAAAAATTAAAAAAATTAATTCAAAATAAATTGATTTGGTTCAATTTTATATTTTAAAATTACTTTTTAGTTTTAATATTTAAAAAATAGAACTAAACCGAACCATATTCACCCATGCTTTTAATTAGATTTGAGATATTGCGTGAATATATTTGAATTTATTTTTATTAAAGATTGTCTTAACATATAAAAAAATTAAAATACCCTTTTTTAATTCAATATTGGTTATTTAATACATAACCAACCCCTTGTAACTCTTTACATTAATCTTAGTACTGAATCCTTGTTCGACATTCTTGATACTTGTATTCTATACTTGTAATAAAAGTACTGGAACCGTACCTTTTACCTCATTCGATATACTCGTACAACAATTTCATTTGAAACATATATCTAAATTATTTGTAAGGATTTTGGAAGATATTTGGTCAAAAATATAACGCTAGGCCGACGTATAATTATATTCCAATAAAAAAAAATGTTGGATTCGTGATAACTTTGTAATATCAGTAGGTAATTAGTGATTCCAAAACCAAAAGCTGGCCAGAACAAGAACATTTGGAATTGAAGAGCAGATGAGAGACTATAATATTATATTGTACTGTACTGTCCGGTAGGCTAAACAATTGAAAATGCCTCGCCACAGCCCATTCTTATGTACTATGCATTTGGTTATCGGCCGGCGAATTGTATCCCCATTTTTATAATATAACAAGGACCTGTATAAAGCTTTGCACAGAGAGCATGATTAAGCAACTTTTGTTTAGCAGCTAATTCCTGAACATGATGTTCTCTGACATCTTCTTCCTTGTATTGTTCTTCTTTTACATTTTCATTCACAACTAATTAAGCCAGAAATGGAGACTGCAGCAGAATGATCGCGTGGGAAAGCATGCATACGTACATGCATGCATACCGTATTGAGTTTCATCGCCATGAGAGGCCAAAGAATCCTAGTATCATAATGCTGTGCATGGAAATGTTAGCAGCACTGTTTGCAGATGTCCACAAGCAGTCTGCGCATTTTAATGTAACCCTATATTCTAAATTTGAGTTTAATTCGATGGTATTCAATTTTCTGGTAGACTGAAGTGAATAATCGGTTTTATTGCAAAGGAAAAACAGTTATTCAATCTCTTAGTTGAACTGCCTACATTTGTTTTGCCATATATATATATATATATATATATCTATATTAACTAATTGAATCAGTATTTCTATAGGATTAGAATCAATTAAGATTAGTTCATGATACAAATAATGTTTAGATTATATAGATTAGACTAATTGTCGATGATAAATATACATGTTGACCCATTATTCAACAGAGTACGGATTCATGTTAATTTTGTCAAGTCCACGCGTTTGGTTTTACCTAGATTTCTAAATCAAAAGTGTGTGTGTTTATTTAGTGTAGACGTTGGCCATTCATAAATCAACTTGATGTGGAACATTTTCCCATTAAATAAATAAATACAATATTAAATCGCTTATTATATCGCTCATCCATGATATAAGTTACTAGTTGCTATTTAACCATTGTATATCTACCTATTTATATTTGGTTGTTAATGAATTTGTTCTTTCATGATTATCAAAAATTACACCAGTCTCAATTTTCTTGGTTAACAAATGTCAGAATGATAATCGGATACTGGCTTGAAGACGGCAATTCTAGGCTGCCAAAGATGATATCATTGCATAGGACTCAGTCCATACTTTTTCTTTTATCACCAAGAGTTTGGAACACGACAACCCCAAAGCGGTAAAAATTCGGACAAAAGCCTCTGTCCAAACTGTGCAATGATGCTAAAACAATCGGGAAGTTGATCGTGCAGGCTAACATTCCGGCATCTTTGTCTTTACAAAAATGTTATAAATGACGACTTAATGTGATTCTTTAATTTCTATAACACACATTCTTTATTAAAATTAAAACCATAAATTCTTTATACAAAAAGAAATTGTGGATTTATATTCCTTTACATATTAACTGAACCACAAGACAAATCTTAAAAAAAAATATGGAGATAATCAATTAACAGATGACTAAGCCAACACCCTTGCCGGATAATTAATGAAGATGAGGAATCAAAGCAATTTTGAAATAATTCCATGCAGGTTTCTTAATAGAATTCAATATATCAATGAAGTCTACATATTTTGAGTTCTTTAATTTAGCAATCAGCTTAGGTTGAATTCAATATAGGATTTTAGATTAAAAAAAAATTGAAGATAATATTTTTAATTATTTATCTTATTGAATTTAATGGTAGAATAGAAGTAACGAAATTGGTATTATTACATGTCACCCTTAAACTATGTTAATGTTATAAGTATTTAAGATAGATCCTTATCTGTACTTACGACTTGGCTCAAAATACACAAAAAAAAAAAAAATTTGGTAGACTGTTTCAATTCTTTTGGAGTGCGCTGCCGGCTGCTGGAATTTTCCCGAGAAAGACACAAAATATTCATTCTTCACCGATGCTTAATTTTCAGCTAATTCTATTTCCATTATAAATAGAGGGTGCAAGGAATTCAAGGTCCATCTCACTAACTGCCTTTAAATTCTTTCCTTAATTGCATCAACAAAACTAGATAATTAACAGCAATAAAATCGAAATGGCAAAACAAGTTTTGTTATTGAGCTTTCTCGTGTTGGCTTATTCTGCCCTTCGGGCTAACTCATTTGAACCTAGTCCACTTCAAGATTTCTGCGTAGCCGACCTTTCTGGATCAGATAATTAATTTGTTCGGACGCCATGCATTGATTAATTTGTTTGATTATTAATCCAACGCTTTTGAATGATCTAACTTGCATGTTTGTGATCATGGCAGCAAGAGTTAACGGGCATGCTTGCCTGGCTTCCAAACTAGTACCAACCAGCCATTTCTCCTTCAGTGGACTGCATATTGCTGGCAACACATCGAACACACTTGGCTCCACGGTCACACCAGTGTCTGTAACTCAAATTCCTGGTCTGAACACTTGGCATTTCTCCAGCTCGCATTGACTAAATTAAAACAAATGCAGAGATGGGCCATTGGGCTTCACAAAAGTCACTAACTCAAATCCAAGCCTTCCCATTGAAAATCTAGCCGTTACACCTCATTTCTCCTAGCTCACCAGTCGAAGATTCCAGCTCTATACACTTGCAACTCTCAGCGCATTTCACTCAAAGAATAATACACAAATCATTCCCTCAACGATTTGTACAGCATCAAAAGGACAATTTGTTGTTTGCTAATTTTGTCTTGTTGTTTTTAGCTTGGCGACCCAGTTTGCATTTATATATTCTGTGTTCTGTGTTTTTAGTAGGATAGGATTGTAATCAAAATCCCAGGAAGGTGCTAATGATAAACACTCAGCTTATCCAAATTTGATTTGCATTATTCTATCTTGAATATTCTAACTTGGTATCAGAGAAAGGAATTGTTGACATACCATGGCCTTTTTTTTCTCAACAATCGAGTTTCGAATATCTGCGAAATACAGCACCACAAAATCTACCTAATCAGTCTATAGGAAACCTGTCCTTTCCAAGCACTATAAAGCTTAATGAAGCAAATTTTCTATTGTGAAAGTCCCAGGTGTTACCATGAATACGAGGCAATGATCTTAACGATTTTCTTGACAGCAACCTGGATCCACCAATAAAATATTGAACTATCACAAATGAAGATGGAACTACATCCACAACAATCAACCTAGAAGATAAGATCTAGAAAAACCTTGATCAGCAGCTCATGGGGTGGATTTTATCCACTCTCAGTGAATCGATATTGGTAGTAATACCTCCGAGTTGTGGTCATCTCTTGAGAAAAGTTTTGATACTAAATCAATGTCAAAGTTAATTAATCTGAGGAATATGATTACTTCCACCAAGATTGAAGGTATGACAATCACAGAGTACTTTCAAAGATGAAGAGTTTGGCAAAGTCGTTGAAGACTACTGGTGACTCTATTACAGATGGAGACCTTATCTTATACATCCTTAGTGGTCTCAGTTGAGATTATAACTCAATCATAGTGAATGTCCCATCGAGGCCAGAAACTCTAGTAGTTTAAGAAATCTATTCAACGCTTCTCAGTCAAGAAAATCAACTCCACGGCTAGAATGGTTCCACAACTCCTACTATTCAACAAGAGATCACTGTTAATCTAGCACAACCCGACAACAACTTCAAAAGAACTAGAATCAAAGGAATCAAAATAGACAGAAAAATTACAATGGAAGAGGCTGAGGCAGAAATTCTGGTGGAAGAAATGCAAGGACAAAACCTACTTGTCAGATTTGTTTGAAGGTCGGACATGTTGCCCAACAGCTCAAATTTACCAACTGCTAAAGTGTGCTGTTATGAATTTCAATCTCACTGTTTAGCCAATTTAGTGTTTATGTCAAAGTCTTTATTTTCAAAAAACATATCAGTAGGTAATAAGAATGATAGTGTAAGCTCTTTTAAAAATGTGAATACAAAAGAAATGCTAGATATCTGGCTTAGATGACTTGGGCATCCAAATGTAAATGTCTTCTTCAAAAGCGTACTTTCATTTTGTAATGATCCAGACTAGAGCAATGTAAGTTCTCTTGTTCATACTCAATCTCAATAGATACAAATACTATGACATTTGTTGATGATTACTTAAAAATTCAAAGCTCAAGTTGAGAAATTCTTTAACAAAAAAATTAAATCCTTGCAGTGTGATTTGGAAGAAGAATTTAAAAGTTTCGAACCATATCTCATTGAGAATGAGATCAAACTTACATATTCTTGTCCATACTCTTACCATCACAATGGTAGAGTTGAAAGAAAGCATAGGCGTATATGTGAAACAGGTTTTACTCTTTAGCTCAAACTTTAATACCTCTCAAATTCTGGTGGGAAGCATTTTTTTGCAACTATTTACTTGATTGACAAGCTTCTTACTCCTACACTAATCACATTTCTCCTTATGAAGTGCTCATGAATCAAAAATCTGATATTATATTTCCTAGGGCCTTCGGCTGTGAATATTACCCTTATCTGAGGCCGCATACCAAGAACAAATTCTAATTTCACACTGCCAAATGTTTCTTGATAGGTTACAGCCCCTTACATAAAGGTTACATGTGCATGCATCCTTCAAGAAGAATTTATATTGCTAAAAATGTCAAATTCAATAAGAAATGTCATAGGAGTAAGGGCTCCTACACCTATGTCTTCTGGGACTAAAATGTCTAAATGTAATGGCAAGCCATTTGAAGACAAAACCCCATATACGTCAGTGATAGGATCTTTGCAGTATACTACCACGTCAAGACCAAAAATATCATATGCTGTCAATACTTTGAGTCAGTAGTTAAGTGATCCTTTTGATTCCCACTGAAAAGCATGCAAAAGAGTGCTGAGATATCTTAAGAACACTAGTCATTTTGGTTTAGAATTCAATAAGTCAGGACATGGATTTGGTTGCATTCTCGGATGCCGACTGGGGAAGCAATGTTGATGACGGAAAATCTATCTCTATTTATTGCATATATTTCGGAGGAAGCTTGGTGCCATGGAGTTCAAAAAAGCAACAAGTTGTTGCTAGATCTAGTGCCAAAGCTGAATACAGAAATTTAAGTTAAATGTAAATCTTCTGCAATCATCTGGTCTGACAGCTTAAGTGCAGCTGTTTTGGCTGCAAATCCCATGTACCATGCTAGAACGAAGCATATAAAGATTGATATCCGCTTTATTGAAGATAAGCTACAGAGTAAAGAGTTAGTAATTCATTTTGTTCCCTCAGAAAGCCAAGTTAAAGATGTTCTTACTAAGGCTTTCAACACACAATATTTCAACTTCTTCAGAAGCAAATTGAAGGTCGAAGAAAGGAAGCTTGGTCTTGAAGGGAGAAATTAAAACAAATGCAGAGATGGGCCATTAGGCTTCAAGTACAGAGACCTAATCACAGAAGTCACTAACTCAAGCCTAAGCCTTCCCTTTGAAAATCCGACCATTACACCTCATTTCTTCTAGCCACCAGTCGAAGATTCCAGCTCTATACACCTGCAACTTTCAACGCATTTCACTCAAAGAATAATTCACAAATCATTCCCTCAACGATTCGTACAGCATCAAAAGGACAATTTGTTGTTTGCTAATTTTGTCTTGTTGTTTTTAGCTTGGTGACCAAGTTTGCATCTATATGTTCTGTGTCCGATGTTTTCAGTAGGATAGGATTGTAATCAAAATCCCAAGAAGGTGCTAATGATAAACACTTAGCTTATCTAAATATGATTTGCATTCTATCTTGAATATTTTAGGTGACTACACACCCTGGGGTTTGGTTGCTCCCTACATGCACCCTCGAGCCACAGAAATTTTAACAGTCTTAGAAAGCAGCCTCTCTGTTGGCTTCGTGACTTCCAACCCAAAAAATTAGCCAATTAACAAGGTTCTTCAGAAGGGTGTGTGTTCGTCTTCCCTATTGGACTTCCTCACTTTCAAAGAAATGTTGGCTATGGCACTGCAATTTCAATCTCTTCGTTCAGTAGCCAAAACCCTAGTGTTATCACTGTGCTAATGCTGTTTTCAGATCGAATCCCTCCATATCCAATGATATTTTGGCTAAGGCTTTCCAGATAGACAAGAGTATAATTGATCATCTTCAATCACAATTTTAAAGGATTCATATATCATCTATGGAGAAGGTGTTAATTTCAAAATTGACTTTGTGCACATAATGTTTTGAATTTAAATTAATTAAGGGCGTGCTTAATATATTGTTCTTGAATTCGTTTATAGAATTACCAAAATTTAATATCTGTCTTCGTTTATTGATATGTGAATATGAATATCTCTTTCCCTTAATCAGCAATTCAATACACTAAAGCTATAATTCCACTCTAATAATGACAACATTAAAAATAATCTATACGGCCCGCTGACAAGCCTACAACATGTGAGTGTTCCATTTTGGAAGGAAATACTTAGGGATATCAATTTAGAAAGATATTCTAAATTCCAGATATCATCCAACCCAAATGTATGTATACATGCTATCTCAACTTTAGTAGATAGTGGCTAAGATTCGTTTTAAAATTATATAATTGAAATTAATTTTAATTGGTTATGGTTATCAGTACCAAGTGTTGATATATCCGATCAAAAAATAATAATAATAATTATTATTATTATAATACATTCACTTACACTTAAGGTTCTGAATGGTAAAGGCAATCCAATCTTTTTCTGTTATATTATTTTACCTTGATGTTCTGATAAGGGACCAGGTGACTAGATTTCACAAGAAGAAGTAAAGAAAAGAAGCAGAGAGGGGGTGTAATATCCATATCAAGACAATTTTTTTTTGAATATTATAACAGTTATTTTTAAATATTTAATTTTTTTTAGTCAATTTTCAATATTGATTATTTATTTAGTTGTGGTTAGATATGGGATATCGAATACTATGGTCAGTCTCTTTAATCTCATATAAATAACATACACACACACACATATATATATATATATATAAAATATCGCACAAATTCTTAGTTACTAAAAATCTTTAATTAATTTAAGGAGTATGAAGTTCATTTTCTTATTTTCCACTCACCTTTGGAAGCATTAAAAAAAATCACCTTTGAAAACCTGTGAGATATATATAATTTCAGATTTGTGAAATTTAGCACTTGGCAGTAAATTTTTTTTTTTATTTACCCTTTTTCATTTTCTCCATTCCAGCTTTACATCCATTTTAGATGGAAGTAAGCGAAATATATATTACCATTGATAACTTTAATAAATATATCAATTCTCTGTTATTTGTGTGTGTTTGGTCAATTGACTTGCTGGTTTCCACTTCAATTATACTAATAAAGAAATATAAGTTTTGGCCACCATATACCAAACCAAAGAAGGCTCACAATAGATACATAGTTAAACTCTCTGAATAAATATACGTATGTTAAGAAGGAAACAACTAATTAAACAGTTTAGGATAATATCAATATCATTAATAATTGATAAGAACATGTAATTAACTTCATCCAATGTTAATGCTAGTTTTATTTTAGTTTTCTGGTAATATGCTCAAAATTACTTGAAGTCATGACCCCTTCCTACCCAGTTTAATGCTAATAATGCTTCTTGAAGCGCTGCCGAATGTTGTTAAGGAACAATAAACAGATCTATAAAAAAAAAAAAAAAAAAAATGATTGAGCGGCTATATCAGACCAAAACTCCAGGAATGGTTGCAGACAAAAGCCTACGTCCACAATTACACGACAATATGAGCACATCGAGGCCAGCAGTCCGGCATTAAATTCTCTGCTAAAATTATAAAATGGATCTTCATACCACTCTGCAGATTATATTAGCGAAGTAAAATATTGACGTAGTACATAATTTTGATTATAGAATAGAATTAAGATTCTTTATCCACAAAATAACGCTCAAAAGTGAAGATTGGCATAGACTGTTTCAACCCGTTTCGAATCTCCATCTGCAGCGCTTCCAACCAAGGACTTCTAACTTTATGCATATAATTAATTTAATCATAATGTCGTGCAGTTGAATCCTTCTATTTCTGCTGACTATAAATAGATCAGCTCATGCAATTGAATCTTCATCTATTCACTTCATTCCTTCACTTCTTAGACCTTTCAATATTGCCTCTGTAATTTAAGTAGTTAGTAGAAGGAGAGAAAGGGAATCGATCAAAATGGCAACGCACAATTTTGGTACTGAATTTACTAGCCATCTCTTTTGCCCTGGCTGTTGCTTTTGAGCTAAGTCCTCTTCAAGATTTCTGCGTTGCAGACCCCACTAGCTCAGGTGACCATTTGACAATAAAACTCATCTATCGATTTACGTTGTATTGTATATATCTCTTTTTACCCTGTATATGTCATCCAGTAGAATTTATCCTGAATTAGGAAATTTCTATTTGTTTCTAACATATATATGTATTACTAATGGCAGTAAGGGTTAATGGCTTCGCTTGCACGGACTCCAAGCTTGCACAGGCCAACCACTTTTCATTCAGCGAACTACATGCGGCTGGCAACGCGTCGAACCCACTTGGCTCTAGGGTTACACCAGTCTCAGTTGCTCAAATACCTGGACTCAACACTCTTGGCGTCTCATTGGCTCGTATTGACTATGCGCCATGGGGCGTGGTTCCTCCTCACGTTCATCCTCGTGCTACTGAGATTCTAACAGTAATTGAGGGAAGCCTTAAAGTTGGCTTCGTGACATCTAATCCAGATAACAGGCTCATAACAAAGGTTCTTCAAAAGGGTGATGTGTTTGTATTCCCTGTTGGACTTGCTCACTTTCAACAAAATATCGGACATGGAAATGCCGTTTCCATCTCTGGTTTGAGCAGCCAAAATCCTGGAGTTATTACAATTGCTACTGCCTTTTTCGGGTCTAATCCGCGCATTGCTGATGATATTCTCGCCAAGGCTTTTCAGGTGGACAAGTCCACTATTGGTCAACTTCAGGAACAATTTTAGATCATCGCAGACTCTTTGGAAAAGATCAAAATGTGTGTTTTGTGTGTGCGTTTAGTGGTTATGAAAATTGACATCTTGTGAAATTTGTTGGTGGAGAGTCTTATTGAATTAATTCCCTGAAGATTGCCTAATGAAAATTTATTTGTCTTGTATTTTTCTGATTCTGACGATCTAATTGTATTATTGTGGCGGCCTTACTATTTTCTCAATTTCTTTTGGTCTTGATATAAAGTTGAAATATAGATATTCGATGAATTTGCTGAACATTTGTTTGTCTTGGACATAAACTATACCATGATAGTTATAAATATCATTTGGATTAATCAAGAGCCATTAAAAATATATTTAAGAGTAAAAAATTAAGGTTACACACTTAAAATTTTATTTGAAATGATGTGGCAACTGATTTTACGATCGCAAAGAAATAATAAATTTTACATCATATATTTGTCTCTCTCACCGTCATGAATGTCATATTATTTGTAAATGCTAACTCCCTATGCTATGCAATGCATTGCTCGAGAAAATTACCAAAACCATATTGAGGGAATAATAGGATTTGAATTTGATACTTTATATCTTCTATTTATGGGTGCTTTCACCTAAGGAGCTGTTCGAAGTTCATCTTCTGCTTGCTCTTTTTTTATATGCATTCATTGGGAATTAATAACAGATCATGTTGTGTTCTATCTACACGGAGTCCACTAAAGGAAAATCGTTTGCCTGTGTGAGTATTTAGATTCCATGCAAGCGATGCCATTTACCCATTTAATTCAAGTTAATTTGTACTGGAAAATAAATTACATTAATGACTAATTTAAAAAAAAAATGAGATTCAAAATTTTTATAACATTAGAAGTCGATTTGTCCGAGTGGTTAAGGAGACAGGTTTGAAATCTGTTGGGCTTCGCCCCTGCTGTCGACGATGTATTTCTTCAACTACGATTTCCTCTTGTGATCAACAGCCTAATGAACATTATTAATCTGCCTTAAAAGAATTTGCATGTTTTCTGATGAGAATGGTTTGTATGGCATGACATTTATGTCTCATTGCTTCAATATAAAACAGACTCAATGCAGGTGAATTCTTTACATATACATGGTGATCAGAAAAAAGAAGTTACTTATATGCATACGTTTTGATACAGAAATCAACCCTCGGAATTCTTCAAAGATTGAAGAAAGCTGCTGTCATCTTCAATTTAAGCCAACTAAATCTTGATAATTACTAAACAATGAACAAATATAACAATCCTCTCTAATTAATGTTAGTATTTTGTTAAGATTATGATCAATAATTCTAAAGTCAAGAGTTATTGAAAAATAAATTTATTTTACTTTTTATATAAGAAGTTGCATACTAATTAAAGTATTAAAATTTGTGACATTTACTTCTTTTTAGTATAAAAATATTATTTAAATTTTAACAAAATATAAATTATAATAATTGAGAATTTTACAAAACCCAAAAAAGTGTGGAAACAAGAAAAACAAAAATCTAAAGGGATTTTTTTTATCTTAATGTTTAATTTGTTGAGTTGAGTTATTTTAGGTAATTAAGTATGCTTTTAATTTAATGATACTTTTAAGACATTTTTACTTGTAATTTGTAGTAAATCTCTTCTAAAAATTTTCCTACTTAATTAATATTTACACTATTACATAACTTTTTTTTTTCAAATGTGCATATAAATATATATATATATATATATATATATAGAGAGAAAGAGAGAGAGAGAGAGAGGAAAAGGTTGAGGAGTTCCTTAAATTTACACAACTTTTTATATTAATTTTTCAACCGTCAGGTCAATACACTTTTAATGAATGATATTAAATTTAATATATTCATTAATTATGATTTAACGATTAAAAAATTAGTATAAAAAATTATATAAAGTTAAAAAACTTATAATCTTTCTTTTATACACCCTCTCTCTCCATATTCATTCGTCAAAATTTTTAGTTAAAATATCACCTTTTGTATTTATATAATTCTATAATGACTTGAATATCTAAATGTTCTATTTATTTATTTATTTTAAACTATTATTATGATGATGATGAATTGTTATAAATATTTGAGATTCTAAAATAGTATGATTATTATTTTAATTATTTTATTTTATTCTAATTTAGATCTATTAACATTTTCTTACCAATTAAAATTATATATTTATTTATTTTTCATATAACATCAACTATAATAAAATTTGCTTTAACATCATTTTTATTTGCATATATAAGTGAGAATTATTTTGTTTATATTTCTAAGATATTTTTATCATTTATCTATAATTTGAAAGAAGGGTACAAATATAGAATTATTAATTTTTATATATTTTTATTTAAAAAAATAAATAACATAACATTTATATCTAAATTTTAGATTAAAAAAACATTTATTCAAAGTTAAGGTTAATTCAGATTTCAGTAAAAACAAAATAATAATGAATGCTATCTAAGTCCAAAACTTAAAAAAAAGAAATATTGTTGGCCATGGCAATTGAATTCCACTATTCCATTATTAACTAAAAGAGTTTTAAAAAAAAACGATTCTATTACGTTAATATTATTGACGTGACGAGATCATCAAACTAATGAGACGAAAAAAATATATTAATTTGTAGTAAATTAAAAAAAGTTAATAAAGTATTTATAAATTTTTTTTACAATATTAATTGAATGATAAGATTTATTTTTAATTTTTTATTCACAATTAATATATATATTTCTCTCGCCTTATTAGTTTGATGGTCTCGTCACATTAATAATATTGACGTGATAAGATCATCTAACTTAATATTCTCTCTTATTTATTACTCTTTTGAAATATTAAATTTATTTTATATGTACTAGCACTATGTAGATCATATTACTGAACTAATATACTGTTACATTATTTTGATAGATATAAACACATTATTCATTTTTTTTTAAAATAAAGAGTTTAATATCATGCAATTGAAGATCTAAGTTGAAGATGCATAGACTATTTCCACGCGTTTGAACCCCGGTCGGCACCGGATTTCCACTAAGAACTTGAATCTCTATCCATATAATTAATTGATTTCATTATAAATATCATGCGATTGAATCCTTCTACTCGTACTCACAGTAAATACATCAGCTCATGCAACTGCATCTTCACCCCACTTATTTTCTTCAATATGTCTCTGCAAACTTAAGTGTAGAAGAGTAGGATAAAAATGGCCAAGCACATTTTGGTATTTTGCTTACTAGCCATCACTTCTGCTCCAGTATTTGCTTTTGAGCTCAGCACTCTTCTAGATTTCTGCGTTGCAGACGGCACTAGCTCAGGTGATCATCGAACTATAACACTGATATATCGATTTATGTTGAATTACGTCTCTCTCCGTTCTCCTTGTATTTGTTTTCCAGTAAAATTTAATCCTGAATTGAAAATGTTCTTCTTATTTAGAACACGTATGTATTTGTTAATGATCAGGTATGGCAGCATTCGTTTTCATGGACTCGAAGCTCGCACAGGCCAACCATTTTTCCTTCAGTGGACTGCATGACTTGGCTCAATGGTTACGCCTGTCTCAGTATGCAGCTCAGATTCCTGGACTCAACACTCTAGGCGTCTCATTGGCTCGTATTGATTATGCGCCATGGGGCGTGGTTTCTCCTCACGTTCGTCCTCGTGCCACTGAGATTCAAACAGTGATTGAAGGAAGCCATGTGGTTGGCTTTGTGACATCTAATCCAGACAACAGGCTCATCACAAAGATTCTTCAAAATGGTGATGTGTTCGTGTTCCCAGTTGGACGTTCACTTTCAACGAAATATTGGATATGAAAACGCCGTTTCCATTTCTGGATTGAACAGCCAGAATCCTGGAGTCGTCACTATTGCTAATGCCGTTTTCCAATCTAATCCGCGAGCTGCTGATGATATGCTTGCCAAGTCCATTGTTGGTCAACTTCAGGAACAACTCTAGATTATTGAAGATTCGTAAAAACATTTAATTACTGTGTTGTGTGTGACAAATTGTCATCTCAATATTGGCTCTTAAAATTAAGCAATATCACATAAATGAAACATGTTAGTTAATGCGTAGAAACCAACCTCATAATACTTAATTTTCATTTTCATCAAATGGGAAACCCTAATACTTTTGTTTAAACATTGAGGAAAGATCACATCAATTTTTCATTCTCTCAGTTTCGAGGCATATTAAATTTAATTTTTCATTTAAATCAATTAATTGAGAGATTCAAGATTCAAATATTAATTCTTTTAGCCAGTCCTAGGTCATATTCTCCCTAAATTAGATTATTATTGTAAGCTGTTTGTTTCAATATGAAAAATCAAGTCATCATGATGAATATAGAAACATTTGGTACTCTCCTTTTTTTTAAAAAAAAAAATTGTATATATTTATCTAAAGATAAACTCCAGACAACCAAAAAGCTTTATATTTACAAATTAAACTCTAGATAACCAAGACAATTTACATTTACAAAAGTAAAAAGGTAAGGTAAGTGAATGCACTGAACCTTAACATGTACAAATTACAACTAGAAAATTCACCGAATGAAATAACATTGTAAAAATTAAGTAGTCTGATATAATTTCTTTTAATGTTTGAATAAAATAGATATGTACATATAAGCTGGCTGGGCGTATGAAAGATCCATTTGAGAGTTTAAAAAAGAAAGGCTAAAATGCATAAACAATTATTTATTTTAGAAATTTTTTCTTTAATATTTTCTAGAAAAACTTATTTAAATACTTAATATTATTTATAAAGTATTTTAAATATTTTTTAATTGGTATATAATTATGTACCAATTTAAAAATTACCTCCAATACTAATTAATTTGACAAACATTTATACTGTGTTAATAGCCAAACACATACATAAGTATTTATACTAATAATTTAATATTGTGTAGTGCTAATTAACACAGCCAAATGGGTACTAAATCTATAAAATGTCACTTGAAAATTGAATTATCTCTGATTAATTATATTTAGGCAATTAAAAAAACTAAAAAGTTAACTCAATTCAAAATGAATCATTTGATTAAAATGTTAGTAGCTTAAAATATACCATAAGAGGTGAATTCAAATATCATGGTTAATAATTATTTTTATTTAAAATTTGAAATTGTTCGATAACATTCCAACATTAATGAAGGTTCCTAGACTTGTCGTTAATTGAAGAAGAAATATCCTGCCCAATATTAAATGATGCGAGGGTATCGATTTTTGTACCTTTAATAGTGAAAAAGTGGTGCCGACCGAGACAACTAAATTTTTACTTGACTTTATAATCTGCAAAGTGGTATGTATAAAGATAACTTTTGTATTTTAGAAGTGCTAAAAGTCTGACATTACCCCTTTCGTAAGTTTCAGACATTGGCTTTTGTCCGTTATCATTCTTGGTTGTGATTGATTTGGTCGGATGATCTTAATTTGTTATTATAATTAAATTAATAAATGTTGCCGGCCGCCGCATTCAGTTTAGACCATTAAAGAAATAGGAGAAGGGATTTTTTTTTATTCAATAAAAGGTTACTTCGCAAACAAATTTGACAAGATGTCAATATGGTAAGCACAAATTAACGACAACACAACACACGTGGATTAAATCTTTTTTCAGAATCTTTGGTAATCTAGAATTGTTGCTGAAGTTGACTAACAATGGACTTGTCAACCTGAAAAGCCTTGGCAAGAATGTCATCAGCAATGCGCGGATTAGATCCGAAAACGGCATTAGCAATAGTGATGACTCCGGGATTCTGGCTGCTCAATCCAGAGATGGAAACGGCGTTTCCATATCCGACATTTTGTTGAAAGTGAACAAGTCCAACCGGGAACACAAACACATCACCCTTTTGAAGAACCTTTGTGATGAGCCTGTTGTCTGGATTAGATGTCACAAAGCCAACCATGAGGCTTCCTTCAATCACTGTTAGAATCTCGGTGGCACGAGGATGAACGTGAGGAGGAACCACGCCCCATGGCGCATAATCAATACGAGCCAATGAGACGCCTAGAGTGTTGAGTCCAGGAATTTGAACCACTGAGACAGGTGTAACCCTTGAGCCAAGTGGGTTAGATGTGTTGCCGGGTACATGCAGTCCACTGAAGGAAAAATGGTTGGCCTGTGCGAGCTTGGAGTCCATGCAAGCGAAGCCATTAACCCTTGCTGCCGTGCATGATCATGAAAACGTACATATATGTTAGAAACAAGAAGAAAATTCTCAATTCAGTTTGCTTTTTACTGGAAAACATATATAAGGTGAACAGAGAGATGTGTAATTCAACATAAATCGAGATATCAATGTTATAGTTAGATGATCACCTGAGCTAGTGGGGTCTGCAACGCAGAAATCTTGAAGAGGACTAGGCTCAAAAGCGAATACTAGCGCAGAACTGATGGCTAGCAAACTCAATACCAAAATGTGTTTGGCCATTCTGATTGATCTCTTTCTTTCTCCTTGAAGTTGTAGAGAAAATATCCAACCAAAGAAGTGAGGTGAAGATGCAATTGCACTAGCTGATGTATTTATAGTCAGTACAAGTAGAATGATTCAATTGCATGATATTACAATGAAATTAATTAATTATATGGATAGAGAGTCGAGTTCTTAGTGGAAATCCGGTGCCGGCCGAGGTTCAAACGCGTTGAAATAGTCTATGCATGTTCAACTTTGAGCTTCAATTGCATGAAATTAAACTCTTTCTTTTTCATTTTTTTTTAATAAATGTTTATATCTATCAAAAAAACGTAACGAGTAAATATTCTACTTCGGTAATATAATCTCTGCAGAGGGTACTTTAATATTATAACAAAATACGTATTCTAGGGCGGACAGTCAATACTGGACTGCCGGCTTACATTGTCGAACCTGGTATCCTTTTCTTATGTTTTGGACTTCGGCCTTTGTTTTGCATGTTGCCATTCTTTTTTGGGTTTGATTCGGTTTGGATGATCTTAATTCTAAGATTCTCGGCTGTGTAGTTTTGTAATACATTAATCATGTACAGCAGGCAACTTTCCATGTAAAAGATTAAAAAACAAAGTTATTTTTCAGTAATCAAGAGTTATTAAAACGATTATGTATCTGTTCATTGCTGCTGCTGCTGCTGCTGTTGTTAAAAGCCAACATAAGTAAATTTTGAGATATTAATTTTTATAAATACTTTAATTTTATAAATTAAATAATTAATATTATAAAATTAAAGAATTTATTCTTTGGTTATACAATTTTTATAAAATAAAAGATTAATACAAATCATTTTTTAGTTTTATTATATTTATTAAAAATATTTTAGATGAATTTTTTTAAAAAAAAATTAAACATATTAATTCGATTCAGTTTAGTCCATTTAAACTTGGTTTAAATCAAAAATTCAAACTAATAAAATCAAACGAAAATTAATCCCATACATTTTCAATCTAATCTAAATCATCACTTCGGTTTGAAATCTGCTCAATCCTACTGATGATATCTGCAACGCAAAAATCTAGAAGAGGACTAGGCTCAAAAGCAATAGCAAGGGCAGAAGTGATAGATAATAAACTCAATACCAAAATGTGATTGGGCGTTTTGATTTATATCTCTTTCGCTATTTCTACTTACATTGCCGAGAAAATCTAGAAAACACTAAGAACTGAAGGAATGAAGTGATGAGATGAAGATTCAATTGCATGAGCTGATCCTTTTATGGTCAGAAGAAGTAGAAGGACTCAATTGCATGATATTATAATTAGATTAGCTATATGCATAAAGTTAAGAAGTCCTAAGTAGGAAGTGTTGCCGATCGAGATTCAAAACGTGTTGAAATAGTCTTTGCCCATCTTCAATTTGAGCGTTACTTTTTTAGATAAAGAATCTTAATTCCCCTATAATCAAAACTAAGTAATCATTCAATATTTTACTTCACAAATACATATAATCATCAGAGTTTTATAAAGATAATTTTGTATTTTAGTAGATAACTTAATGCTTGAACCGCTGGCCTCAATGTGCTAATTGTCGTGTAATTTTGGACATTGGCTCTTTGTGTGCACACTTTCCTGGTTGATATTGTTAGATAATTTTATACATGTTTAATTTCCTTCGTAATAACGTTCGGCTGTGCTGCAAAAGGAGGTAATTCATGCAAATTATGTACTGTTTAGTTAGCTTAAACGGAAGATACCTGACTTAATCTACTACAGAATGCAGACGGTTGCTATCTTTATCAAAGACTTCTTCTGGCGAGCTTAATTTGTATAATTTATGCATGTATCACTTCTGCCTCGGCTATATATACAGAATTCATGCGACACATTTGCTTCACAGCTCTAACGCGTTGTAGTACTTCCATTTCTTGAAATCAAAGTTAGACAATTTTAAGCAGTAGAGGAAGAGAAATGGCGAAGAACAGTCTCTTACTGTGTATGATAGCTCTCATAGCTTGCACTTTTGCCATGGCATTTGAGCCTGGTCCTTTATAGGATTTCTGCGTCGTTGACACATTATATATATATATATATATGTTGCATTTTCTTGTGCATTTGAGATACAATTTCTAATATTTTCTGCTTATTAATTGAATACTGATCCACTTTATGTATTCTACATGGCAGCAAGAGTTAAAGGGCATGCTTGCATGGACTCCAAACTTGTACAGTCCAGCCATTTTTCATTCAGCGGACTATATATAGCTGGCAACACATCCAACCCACTTGCCTCCGGGGCCACACCAGTGTCTGTGACTCAAATTCCAGGACTGAACATCCTTGGCATTTCAATTTCTCGCATAGACTACGCGAGGGTCTCGTACCCCCACTGAAATCTAACGGTCTTAGAAGGCAGCCTTTTCGTTGGCTTTGTAACCTCCAACCCAGAAAACCGGTTAATCACCAAGGTTCTTCAAAAGGGGGATGTGTTTGTCTTCCCCGTGGGACTTATTCACACCAGTAGCTGGCATCACGATTGCTGAGGCTGTTTTCGGATCGAATCCGTTCATATCTGACGAAATTCTGGCCAAAGCTTTTCAGGTGGACAAGACTGTGGTTGATCATCTTCAAGCAAACTTTTAGTGGATTACTGAAAACCCATAAACGTGAAGAAGACATTCATTTCAATTTAATTTGATATATGATGTGTATTCAAATGTTACTTAATTTGCACTAAGCTTAAAAAATATGTTTTCTGGCAGTTCTTATGAACAATTAATTCATAAAATGGGTCTAATTCAAGATTATTGTTTTCTCCGTCATTTTTCTTAAGAAGTTTTTCATTAAGGCATGCCGAAAACAGTTTGACATAATTAATGAGAACTGCAACCCTTTTGACCTTCATAGTTCTCTCTCTATATTTACCATTATTTGGTCTGCTGGGACTGAACTGAGATATAATAGATGTCATGCCATTTTCATTTGAAACTTCCAAACTATATAATTACAATGATCTTTAATTTGATCAAAAGGAAAAAAAAATTGCAAAATGCATTCAAAAATTTACCTTCGACGGCAGGATTCGAAACTGCGCAGACGGAGCCCTACAGATTTCAAGTCTGTCTTCTTAACAACTCGAACATGTCGAGATTGCTGTTAAAGTACTAAATAAACTAGAATAATTTGACCGCTTCGAACCAACCATACGAAATCCATGCTCAGACACTAGACGATCCGGGCTTGGACCCAACCATGACTGCTAGATGCTCTCAAATCTTTTCATGGTTTCACCACCCACAAATCCTTTATGGCATGTTTGGATGATGGGATTGGACTGCACAAACACCCAAAATCCAATTAACCAATGTTCGGCACATCAAATGATCTGGCATGTATTTCACATAGATTGGTTACTTGCATATAAAAATATCAAAGTGAGGCAGTGCAAGCTTGAACCGTAGGGGGTTATAGGTCAAGTCTTCACCGCCACTTTTTTATTTAATAATAATAAAAATAGTATAATATTTAAATAAATTATTTTATCATTTATTATATAAAATATTATTAAAATATAATAAATATAAAATTATAAAATATTATATTATATTTAATTGTAAATTATCTTTATAATATAATAAAATATAAAAATACATAATATAATGTATTTATATATTACATTAATATTTTATATTATATATAATAAAATAATACAGTCCAATACTTATTGTATTAAATATAATATAAATTTTAATTTAATTTATTATAATTTAATTTAATTTATTTTATTTAAAATAATAAAATTTAATACCTAGTATTAAACATACCCTTTATAATTTCACCGATTTATAATATATATAATCATCAATTCATGTAAAATTAAAAAATATATATTTATTAATAATAGATAAAAAAAATTAATAAAAAATTTTATAAATTTTTTATTATATTAATTAAATAATAAAATTTATTATTAATTAAATAATTTTATTATTAATAAATATATTTTTTATTTTATTAATTAAATATTCTCACTCGTACTTTCTTCAGAAATACTGCTCATAATACCAAATTTCTCGACCAAATCCTTACCCAGGCTATCACCAATAGGCTCGCCCATGCCACAACCACGTGGAACTGCATTCTTGGAGCCTACTCCAAAAGCCCCACACCCATCAAATCCATTTTCATTTACAACCACCTCATTAATCAAGGCTCCAACAATCCAGATAATTATACCTACCCCGCTCTGTTCAAAGTTTGTTCATGTACATTGTCGCTAACAAAGGGAAAAGAATTACATGCCGTGTCATAAAAGTCGGTCTAGATAGTGATATTTATGCGGGAATGCTTTTATTTGTTCCCTGGACAAACTAATTGATGCTCGTTTTTTGTTCGATAAAATGCCTGTTAGAGAAGTTATGGTGGGGGGCGGCGCTGGAACATTCTTCTGGGCCGGTACAATAATAGTCCTGATTCTTGGGAAGTTTTGATTTTGTTCCAAAAGTTGATGAACGAAAAAAATTGAAGTGGACAATATCACTATGGTGATTTTATTTCTCAGCTTTTGCACGATTAGAGAAGCTAGATTATGGGAAAGCCCTCCGTTGCTATGCAACAAAAGTTGGGCTTGAGTCCGTTGTTGGGAATGTACACGAAGTGTAAAGATATTGATGAAACGTTACGACAGTCTGGCGAAATGGGTTTCCGCAAGAGATATAGCGTCGCATAACACATTGGTCAATGGTTATATTGAATTGGAGTTAGTAGATTTTATTTACAGAGTATTTGACAAGACTGTTAAGAAAGAGCTTGTTTTATGGAGTTCGATGGTGCATGGGTATGTTAAGGCCAAGGAAGGCCTTGGAGCTTTTCAAGAAAATGGTTAACGAGGGATTGATACCAGATGAAAATACAATGGTTAGTCTGATTTCAGCCTGTGCAAGTTTATCAAACCTTCAATGCGGTCGGCGAGTGCATCGGTTTATCTTGCCAAACAACAGAAGACAAGATGCTTTTGTGAATACAGCTCTAATTGATATGTACTCCAAGTGCGGAAGTCTAGAGAACTCTTTATTTACATTTTAGAAAATGGATTGCAAAGGTGTTGTTACCATCACAATAATGATTGAAGGGCTAGCGAATTACGGCTTCGAATGAAGCTTTTTGCATTTTTAATCAGATGGAGGGACATAGGATCATTCCAACTGAAGCCACATTTATTTCTGTGTTAGCAGCGTGCAGTCATTCTGGGTTAATTACTGAAGGCCGCCAATTGTTCAGGAGGATGGCTGGAGTTTACAGAATTCAACCAAAGATTGAGCATTTTGGTTGTCTAGTTGATCTGTTGAGCACAGCAGGGCTGTTGCATCAAGCAGAGGAGTTCATCGAAATGGTCCTAGCAGAGAACAAGATCATAGCTTATAAAACTCTATTAAGGGCTTGCATTAAATATTCAGAAATTGATCTTGGAGAGAAGATTGCGAATATTTGATGAAGCTTGGTCCCCGGAGCAATGATGTCCTTTTCTCCAACTTCTGTGCTCTGAAAGGTCAATGGACTGAAGTTGCAGAGGCAAGAAGAAACTTGAAAGATCTCGATACCAGGAAGAAACCTGGGAACAATATTATAGAACTAAAGCATTATTAGAAAGAAATACAGGGTAAGAATAATCCAATTGCCAATTGTTTCCGAATACTTGCAATTATTTTGCCTGCAAAATTTCGGTTCAGACAAGGCTACTTTTGAAACTCTCACCAATTGAATTACAGAATCTTATTGAACAAGCTTTCATCGTGCTTACGGTGTATTCCTGCCAATTTATTGGAAAAAAAATTTTATAAATTGCAGAATCCATTGACTTAGATTAGAAAGTCAAGAAATGAGGTATAACAAATTGTAATTACTATGTGTAAATTTACAGTTCAGAATACAAATCCTCAAGTTGGATCTGCCAACGAAATGGTTGGACATATCACACTGAAGGCACAAAGAACAGTTCAACAAGAGCCAAAACTACACCATCGCTATAAGGCATAAAAGAAGAACTTTCGCATCTACAAAGGCCATCCACCACCGCTTCTAGCTTGAGATAGTTACAGGTCTCAACTTTCTGGCCAATTTTAACACCAAACACCAAGCAACTGTTAGCGCAAGCGCTAGAACCCGGCCTCCGACAAGACCGGCAAGAACAATCAAACAGAGAATTATATATCCCGAATTCCCCTTGCCTTCTATTTTCACAGTCTCCTCAACTATACTCACTTCTGTCTCAGTATGGGATTGCGTAGTAATCCCATCATCGCTTTCGTCTTGTCCAAATTGAGACAATTCATCTTCATCGTCAGGTTCTTGTTTATCCCCAATTTGTTGATCTCCTGGCCGACGGATCCTTACCAATTCATCCTCTTCCAAAAGGCGTTGATTTCCGCTGCTCGATTCCATTTCCATCTCCTTATTCTGCTTCCATTTCTTTGGACTGCGCAACTTCTTGGGAACCAATTTCTTCACAAAAGTTGCTCTCATTTTCGCCCTTCGGCTTTGCTGCTTTTTACATGCCAAAACACCAACTTTTTCCTCATTTTTATGCTCAATTCTCCCATTAATCTTAATATCCGAAGTTCTGGCTCTCCCATCACCAGTTACAAGTTCCAAATCTCTTTCCTTACTTCTAATCTCTTCAACATGCATCACCCCAACACTATAAGAATCCACAACTTGAATTTCTTCAACTGAAGAATCCCACACCTTATTACTACATGCCTTTGTTGAATCTTCTTCACATCTCTCAGTCTCTTCCGAAACAACATCCTTCTTCCACTTAATAAATGACAAAATCTTAACTTTCTCGACAAAAGAATCAAACACGGTGCATGCCTTGGAACACGGTCTGAAGTAACGCAACACACGCGGCACGACAAACTCGAGCAGCAGAAGCAAGAACGCCGACTGTGTGATACCAACCGCCAGCCTTTTGTTGCTCAAAGCTAAAATCACCGCGAAAAACACCCTCAAAACCGCCACCAAAACATTCTTCTTCTTCGATCCGCCGCCGCCGCTGCTATGATCACCGTCACATTTTTCAACAACTTCCAATTCCGGAACTGGGGTGCTCTTAATCTCATTCTTCAGCTCAATTCTTTCGCACCCAGATGATAAATTCACCGTTCGATTATTATTATAACACGGCGGCGGCGGCGTTACCATTGTGGGACTAGAAATTTCCAGCGGGGGTTGTGACTGAGATTTCTTCTTCGACTGTTTTTTCAACCGATCTCGATTCTTGACGAAGAGATCGACTAGAGAGGTGGGAAAACCAGTCTCTACAACAAGCGATCCGCCTCGTTGCGGTGGCGAATGAAGATCCGCCATCAAACGCGAAATCCTTGAAACCTTGTTCTTCTTCCATGGCAAAGGCATGTTATAACAATCTAATAAATTAAAAAGGAAACTATTATATTTCTCTCTTTTACAAACCGCGTTTCTCAGAGAAACTAAAACGGGTGCCGAAAGTTGTTAGAAGGGGATTGTATAGAAATTGTTGACATGATTACATGCCTGTTATTTTGTACAACCCTAAGAATTTACAGAGAGAAAGAAAGCGAGGAGAGAGCTGTTTGGTTGAGTGGAAAATTATTGTAGAAATAACGCGTGGGAAAGTCTTTCGCTTCGCGGTTTTTTCCGTTTGTGTCCAGAGTTTCACTTGGAGGGAAAGGAAAATAAATTTCCTTTTTTAGGTCATTAACTCTTGTTTGCTAATTTTAATTATTTCCTTTTTAGGTAATTAATTCTTGTTTGCTATTTTTAATTATATCTACAGATTAATTTTTGAGAATAATGCTTTAATTAATTAAATTCCACCCTAAAATACCTTTTTTTTTCCTCTCATTCAATTTATTATTTTATTTTTAAAAAAATCAATAAAATATATAATAAAAATTAATAAAAATATTATTTAATTTATAATTTCAACCCATTTTAATTATGATTTAAAAATTAGTACACTTTAATATTAAATAAATTTTATATTAATTTAATTAAATATAAAATATTAAAATTTAATACAATAAAAAATATTTTAATGTTCTATTCAAGTCAATTTGATTGGTGGTATCTAATGAATCGACTGGATTTGGCACTAAATTACTATTAGGAGTTAATCATAGTGTGATTAAGGCATGCACTTTTACATTAGCCATTAGTCAATTGACTTTTATTAAGGAACCACATTTTATTGGTGGAGTAATTCCACTTAAAATTTGTCACTCAAATGATTGGTTATAAGGTGCCGTGTGTAACTTGGTCATATTAAATAATTAGCTTAAAACATTGAAATCACATGTATAGCCTTAAGTATCAAGTCACATACCCTAATACAAGAAGGGTAGTTTGGTCATATTACAACAAATGAACGAACTATGTTTCGATGCGTGAAGAAGTAAAAATATAGGGAGTTGGATGTCATTATTGAAGCTGCCACGCGTAGTAAGTGGGTCCCATCAGAAAACGTTGCAGCTGCCATTTCATAATTTATCCGTGTGAGACTGTTGCTCATAAGCGGGGCCCTGTCCCACTGCTTCAGTGGGGCCAGTATAATTTATTAAATAAAGACAAAAAAAGGGCGGGTGGGGGGGGGGGGGGGTGTGGAAGGAAACATAAGAATGAGAAGCACGTGACGTTTGATAATGTCATGTCCGAATTCGTTGTCTTTGGTCTTCTATTCGTTTTTGAAAAAAGCGTGACTTGGGTTTACAGCTGTAATTAACTATTATATCCAGTCAAAAGATTTTTACCGCCGCTATAATTCCGTTGTCTACTTAGACCGTACCGGTAATTATTACTGTATAACCTAATGTTTGTTGCAGACAAATGTCAAATTAAGATTAATACATGTTTACTTCTTAATTTAGAATATAATCATTTTAGAAAATTTGTATAACGAGGACGCAACATTTTGATTGTTGGATTGTACTCTTATGTAATCCAAAAATCAAGACCGAAAGATTTATTAATTGATAATGTTAAAAAAAATTAAAGAGGACGAAATTAAAAATATATATATTAAATAAAATTTAATAAATGTAATTTTATGAAAATTAAAAATTTTGTATTTGTGTATATAGTGGAATTGGATGTCTGATTAAAAATGGTAAATTTATCGCATAAATTTATTTTAAATATATATTTTTTAACTTAATTTACAAAAAAATTAAAACTAATAAATATAAATTATTAATGTCAGTTTCAATGATATTAACATTGATTTCTCACGCGTATAGAAAATTATATATTATAATTTAATGTTGAATGATAGGGTATATGCTTAAATTATAACTTGAGCTTTTAATTGTACTTTATTTTTAGTAATTAAATATATATAAGATTTTTCTTTTCTCACATGACTCTATTTTTAATCCATTTATAATTTTAGTCTGCTTTGAAATTCTTTTTTTAATTTTTGACCAAATTTTAGTATTTTGGATTAACATAGTCCAATATATTTTAACATATATCCTTTGACGAATTTCATTGAAAAATTTGTCATATTGCAAAATTTAAAAAAAATATAAAGTGTAATTTCTCTTAACTTACAAAATTTAAATTATTTAGAAGTATTAAAATTTAATTTTTATACTTTTATAAATATTTTCTAATCACAAAAACCTTTCTAAACAACATACAAAATTTAATGATAATAGAAGTCTTAAATTTTAAGGAACTAAGAAACAACAATATATCACCAAATACATCTACTATAAACTTAACATTTAATCATCCGATAATCATAATAAAATATAATGCATTTTAAGCTCAATACTAACTTTTTGTATATATAAAATACATAAAATTTTTATACAATGCATTCATGCACATGGCATGAGATGAAAACTATTATTGTTTCAAAAGCTTTATAACACTTAAATATTATAATTTTTTTAAAAAAAATTTATAAACATCTTTATTTAATTGCTGTTTAATAATACTTTTTTTGTTATTTATCACTACTTAAGTCATTATCACCCATTGATAATACATATATGTAGGATAAGTGTAAGTAAAGCATTTAATTTTAAAAATAACGAACACTCGTACCAAAAAATAAGAGTAACTCTAATTCTTAATTAACAACGAGTCTTTTCACATACACCAATATATCGTTATATAAATATGATGATATACTATACCAAAAGGTGCCCCCAAATATATTTGTCGTATTATACGAAATACTTAACAATACTTACTAATATATCAAACTTGATAGTATGATTGCACTTATAAAAACATATTTTAAATTATAATTGCTTATTAAGTAAATAATAAAATTCAATACCCTGACACAAAAATCATTTTCTTACCACTTTCATTTGTACATGCATAATGTCAATGCATGTTACTTAAAAATAATCACAAGAATACATAACCATGAATAATCACATAAATATATAATAATGTAAAAATTCGTATTTTTATAATAACATATAATTGAAAAATAATCTTAAAAATATAATCACACACACACACACACACATATATATATATATTATGATTTTTTTAAAAAAATTTAATATACTTACCTCTTGATGATCACAATCAAACTAACTTATGCACTTTGATTTATAATCAATGCTTAACATTCATAAGCCTCATTTATATTATCACAAACCATAATATAAATCATTAGGCCTTAGTTGTATCATTTACATTAACCAATATATTTGACAAATTAATATTCCTAAATTTGTCAAATTTAGTCTTATCTTATTTAAAGATTTTTCTTAAATTTTAAACGGCATTTTTTTTAAGAAATCATAATATAATCTTTATGAATCATAAATTCCTTAATTTCAAAGACAGAGAATTTTATCCTAACATCTTAGTATGATATAGTAGAAATACTAATAAATTACCGTAAAAATTTTCATAATGTTTTAAAATTGTTAGTGCTTGTTCAGTTCTTGTGTTGTAATAATTTCCCTCATGGATGCACTGTTCAATTGCTCTTATGATATTATTATCAGAAAGATAAAAATATATAGATCCGTCACGCTCATATAATCTACGATCGAGCTTTGATTACTGATGTGTGTTACAATTGTATTGTACTATGTGATTAGAATAATATTAATTCCGGGCGACGTATATTATTACTAAAATCAGTTGAATATCCCAGCTCATGTCTTACATTACAGCTAAAAGCCATTTTACTCGAGAAAAGTTATCCTTGCCGGCCATTTGCAGCTCAATAGAAGTCGAGCATTCGTAATATAGAGGAACCTTGACCATTTATAAGAGGGAACAACATGAATGTAACATGAGGATAACCCCAGTAAATATTGCTGAGATTCCAGGACTTAACACTCTAGGGACATCAATGGTTCTCATAAATCTTGCAACATGGGGAATCAATCCTCCTCGCACTTGCCCAAGACCGAGTGAGATTCTGACTGTCCTGGAAGGCAAAATTGAAGTAGGGTTTATCATTACTAACCCCAAAAATCGCCTGATTACGAAAGTTCTTGAGAAGGGCGGCGTGTTTGTTTTTTTCAGCTGGTCTAGTTCACTTCCAACGCAATGTTGAAAATCGAAATGCTGTTGTTGTCCTTAACAGCCAGAATCCCGGAACTGTCGGCATTACTAACGCAGTTTTCGGTTCTAGGCCTGAAATTTTTTGCGATCTCCTTGGAAAGGCTTTCCAAGCAAACAAGAAGGTGATTCATCAAATACAGGCGACGTTTTAGATGGTTATATATATGCCATGCTGGTTATATGAGAATTAATTTGGCTCTTCAAAGCAATCCTTTCACGTAGAATGAGTATCAGTCGGGATATTTTTATTATTTACTCAGGTGAATATTGATATATTATCATAATTAATAATAAATAATTTAAATTATCTTATAAAATATAAAAATTTTATATAAATTTTATATAAATTTTATTAAAATATAATTTAAATTATTAATTCTATTAAATATTAATATTTATTTAAAACTAAAAATAAAAAAAAAATCATAAGAAAATTTTAATACAAATTTTCATTTCCTTAAACACCAGTGTTCTCTTAAAACTTGTTTTATTATTTGTGCATCATTGGGAATTGCATTCATCTCTCTTCACAATATTAAGGGAGGAATTATTAATTCCAAAAATTAATTAAACTTCAATACATCTCTTAAGCAATTCTTTGTACAAAAAGTTAAACAAATTTTGTTGTTTAACAACTATTTATTGGTTTAAATTTTAATAATATACTAATGAAAGAGAATTAACTAGTTTATAAAAAGTTTTAGATAATATAATTCTATTGTAATAACATAATAATATAGTAATATTATTTAATCGAGAATGTGAAAAAAAAATTATGAATTATTAGTAAATAAATAAAATTATAGAGAAAAATAAATAAGTGAGAAAATACAAATAAGGTGAGAAAATTTTTCTTGGCCTTATTTATTTATTTATTATTATTTTATAATTTTTTTTAATTGGACCCAACTGCCTCAACCATGTAAAAAATGGGCTCATGTGAGCTTGTAGGCTAAATTGAGCCTGCACCCAACCACGTGAACCTGAACTAGGACTCTAATAAATTCTTAAAAATTAAGAAATATTTTAAATAATAAAAAAAAAAACCTACGAACCGGCTTGAGTGCTAGCCCACGAGAGGCTTTGCTCTTCGGCTCCGGCCCGACCATTTTGTCACATTCATGTTCTATTATTCAATTTAAGACCAGCTCTTAACTTATGTCTGCGCGCGCGCGCGTGTTAGGCGTTGCTTGCATATGAAATTTCTTAATCTATAAATTATAATAAAATGAAACTACTACCATCACAATCACGTATAAAAGCAAACGTAAAATATATTGATTTTGATCCATAGTCGTATTCAGCAATAACAAACGGACACTAAATATATTTTTAAGGGCGCAATTAATTGGTTAAGTGATTTTCAAGCTATAATTAAGAACTAATCCTCTCATGAGATTAATTGTGTCGTTTACTACAACAAATCTCCATAACAAAAGTTGTATTATATCCAATTTCTTCGTAGCAGCAGAAATTCAATATTCTAATTCTGAATATTTGATTTTCAACCATTCCTTATTCTTCCTTCTTTATCTCTTCTTGATTGACAGCTCAAAGCTTCCCTCCATTTTCACGGAGTCACAAACTAATGAAGCAAAAGCTGGAGAGCCACCCAACTGTAAGGCTGTGGGCATGAGCAAATTGACAGCCCATATTGCCACCAAATCCTCGACAAACGATCGATTTAGGACAGCCTTTTATTGCAGTTTTACAGAAGTGTCAATCCCTAAATTTCTCCCTATATGAACAAAGCTTCATTGCATGCTTACAGCTGCAGGCCATTCATTGGTTATACAACTTCATATATAGAATCATAAATGGCCTCTCAGGTGTTACCTTTTGGACTCCTTGCTCTTTCTTTCTTCACAGCCTGCTTGGCTCTTGATAATAATAATCTTCTTGATTTCTGTGTTGCAGACCCAAAAAGCCAAGGTAATAATTAGGATCTACCCTGAGATTATAATATGAATTGCTTATAGTTTATATGTCCGTCTTAATTTTCTTGTATATATTTTTTTTTCTTCAGTGTTTGTGAATGGTGTATCATGCAAAGATCCAAAGCAAGTTCGAGCTGAAGATTTCTTTCTCAGCGGCCTACACAAAACCGGAAACACATCAAACCCTATGGGATCTAAGATTACTTTCGCAAATGTAGCTCAAATTCCAGGGCTTAACAGTCTTGGAATTTCCTTAGTTCGTATTGATTTTGCACCGTCCGGAATTAATCCTGCCCACATTCACCCGCGTGGCTCTGAAATCCTGACAGTCCTGGAAGGCACTCTTGAAGTTGGATTCGTCACCTCAGGCCCCGATTATCGTCACATTACAAAGATTTTACAGAGAGGTGATGTATTTGTTTTCCCTGTTGGACTCGTCCATTACCAGAGAAATAATGGAAACAGCAGTGCTGTAGCCATTGCTGCTCTCAACAGCCAAAACCCTGGAACCAGTGTCGTTGCGAGTGCACTTTTCGGATCGAACCCGGCGATCAAGGATGACATTCTAGCCAAGGCTTTCCAGACTGATAAGAAAGCTGTCAATGACTTTAGTTCCAAGTTCTAAACCTGCTAGAAGGATATACTGACATAAAGAAGATCAAACAATATATAACCGTCCTGCTGGTTTAGCAGCATTCTTTTTGTGTTTGTGCTTCTGCATGACTTTCCAATGTATTTGATTATTATTATTATTAATATTTTTAATCAATCAATCGTTTCTCATTAATTATGCCCTAAATCGTTCCTTGTATCAGTTCTCATAATTTATATACATACATTTATATATATATATATATATGACCGTTCAATTCGGAGCTTTATCAAAATAAATCGAGACGAGCGGTGACAGAACTGCAGCACTTAAAAATCACGTGTCTTTGCGTTAGTGTCATCAGTGTCACATGCATGCAAAAGCCTTACACCTTCACCTTCCTGAATATCAAAAAGGAATTTATCCTCTCCCTGTGCGAAGTTATACTGCCTTACTGACCCTGCAGGAACTAATAAAGGTAAATTCTATCAGTAGCAGTTTCTTTTCTTTTCTTTTGTTCTTTTCCAAATTTCGATTTGAAAAAATAAATCTAGCAGAAATCTGTGCTTTTCATCCAAACTTGTCTGATGTAGGAATTGACAGTGATTAAAATTCAAGATTGAAAAGACGTAATTCTCCTGGAAAGCATTAATAATAAAAATTCTAACAAAATCTATAACTATATATAGGTGTTCCCAGTAGTTGCACCCTAGCACTTAATATGGAAAGAAATCTGATAAATCGCTTTTGTTGTTTAGAGCATAGAATAAGGACATGAGCATTAAGAAAGGCACGTAAATTTTCCGACTCTTTTCTTTTTTGAGTGCTGGGTCAGAACTTTCTTGACCTCACCAGACTTGTGCATATAAAATCCTAACCTTAGTGTAGGAAATTCTAATCCCACTGCTTTATAATCTCTGCTTTGGAGATGTATTCCCTCTTGTAGAATCATGAATGCTTTTCTAGCACAAGTGAAAGAAAATTCATAGATAATGAAATGGTTTTGAAGGTAGAATCTTAAAGAAAGGAGCTTCTATATTGCATACTTGAAGCTTTCACACTTGTTATTCTCTCTGCTATTGCGTATATAAGCATATTATTGAATGGGCATGGATTCTTTGAATTGCAGAAACGGACATCAAACCTGAAAAATGAGGTAAATTATCTAAATATCAAGGTATGCAATCACTATTATGCTTAGGGTTAGATTGACTTCAAGAGATGATTAGTACATTTACAACTTTCTGGTTGCAACTCTAATTGGTAAAAGATTAGTGCTTAATTCTGCCATCAAAGGTTTTGGCAGCACATTGACAAGAAAAATTTTCATATCATAATTTAAGTCGATGTGTCGTACACATCTTGCTGTGGTTGGATTATGATCCTGGTATATTCGTGAATTTACTTCTGTGATATTCTCTCGTGTTAAGAAGGTCGTGGTATTCTGATATTCGTGGAATAAATTTGTAATATATTAGCTGTAAGATTTTAAATTCCTTTTATAATTTGAACAGATTAGCATGATTGTCGGAGAATACTTGTATAAAGCTTCATCTTATGATTCAATAAAATTCATTCAAAGGCAATATTTATTTTTTTTCCTTTTTCTCATGGTATCAGAGCAGAGAACGATACTCTAGCACTCTGCCCTCTTTTTTGCCTTTTTCTTATCGCCGTTTTTCATCATCAAGATGAACGAGCAACCTTTGAATGGAGGCAAACCTGATGCGACCAATCCTTTTTCACTCCACCTTTACGACCATCCTGAAATGGTACTTGTTTCCAAGCCCCTCAACGGGGATAATTATTCGACCTCGTGTAGAGCCATGGTGATCTCTTTGAACGACAAATCTAAGTTGGGTTTTGTAAATGGACCACCAAAATGCCATCTGCCACAACTAATCCAGATGAACTTGCACCATGGACAAGATGCAACGATATGGTCTTATCTTGGATTCTTAATTCGCTCACACCGGATATTGCAGACAGTGTTATTTTTTCAACCACTGCCCAGGAGGGAAGACCTTCAGCGTTGTTTTTCTCAGAGCAATGCTACTATTGATGAGCCCGTTGCCTGATATTCCACAGGCTTATTCTATGTTATACAAGAAGAAAAGCAAAGAAGCTTAGGTGCTACACGTGAGACAACAGAGACCTTTGCCATGGCAGTTCGAGGGATGAATCGGTAGCTCTGGTTGTTCTGCATGGACAAGGTCTTCTTCTCGTTCCAACTCATCTAATCACAAATCTTCACATTCTTTTTACTGTGATCGAGACAATCATATGCGAGACAAGTGTTGGAAATTAAATGGTTATCCACCAGGACACCCAAAACATGCATCCACCAAGTTTAATCAAGGAGACACTCATTCTAAG
Source organism: Swietenia macrophylla (assembly GCA_032401905.1). Classification (NCBI taxonomy): domain Eukaryota; kingdom Viridiplantae; phylum Streptophyta; class Magnoliopsida; order Sapindales; family Meliaceae; genus Swietenia; species Swietenia macrophylla. The sequence goes on from CP135572.1 coordinate 2,231,335, forward strand.
CACAACTATAGCCATCAGTCTTCTGTCAACAATGTCAGGGATAGTCCAATAATGCAGGAAATGCAATCAGTAATGAACGGGCTCTCTGATTTACAAATCCAACAGATATTATCTATCGTGTAGGTCAAAGGGGCATCACAATCCACTAATCTTAAGGCTAATGCTACCAGAGCTTCTTCGGGTTTGTCATAAGCATTGATACATCTTCCTCAATTAATCATCGATAGTGGTTCAACTGTCCATATCACTTCATCTCCAACTTTACTTAAGGAGAATACACTTTTGCCAGTAGTTGTTATGCGAAATGGAGAAAAGGCTTCAATTACATCCACTGGGACTTTACCTTTGAATTCTGTTATTTCTTTGAAAAATGTACCTGGTATACCATCTTGTAAGGTGGACTTATTATTTGTAAGTCGAGTTACAAGAGATCTTAATTGTTCAATAACTTTCTTCCCCCATTGGTGTATTTTGCAGGATTTAATAACTAGGACGACAATTGGTGTGGGTAAACAGCGAGACAGACTCTATTACTTTGTTGCAATGACTTCGGAGAAAGCTAAACATAAAATCCAATCTACAACAGCCATTTTTGACCATTCATCTTGCTCTCAGGTCACCTCCTCCACTGACTTGTGGCATCATCGATTAGGACATTTATCTTCCTCTAGATTAGATTTTATGGCAAAAAATTTTGTTAAATTTCCCTTTTTAAGTCCAATAATGCTTGTGATGTTTGTGCACTTGCAAAACAGAGTGTTTTCCTTTTTGCACTAGTTCAATTTCGTCTGTTAGACCTTTTTGAAGTAATTCATTGTGACATTTCAGGCCCTTATAAAATTGCCTCTCTTTCTGATGCTAGATATTTCTTAACCATTGTGGATAATTTTTCTAGATTCATATGGGTTTTCTTTATGCATCACAAAAATGAAACACAATAATTACTTGCTAATTTTTACCCTGTTGTCCAAAACCAGTTCAATGCTTTTATAGCTAATATTCGGGTTAACAAGGAAGGGCAATTCTTTTCTATGCGGGAATTTTTTAAACAAAAAGGTATTAATTATTGACATTCTTGTGTCTATATCCTCAACAAAATGGGGTTGTTAAACACAAATATCGACATATTCTTGAATCAGCAAGGACACTGCATTTTCAAGCCCATCTTCCTTTACATTTCTGAGCAGAATGTATTTTCACTACTGTCCATATTATTAATCGTTTACCCACGCCACTTCTTTCTTGACAAACGCCTTTTGAACGGCCTTATGGCAAAATTCCATCTCATTCTCATCTTCGAATTTTTGGATGTCTTGCATATGCCTGATATGCATATTCCTCGTAAATTCGATCCTTAAGCCAAACGTTGTGTTTTTCTTGGTTATTCAGTTGGACAAAAAGTTTACAAGCTTTATGACCTTGCTACTCATCAAATGTTCACCAATCGCGATGTTGTTTTGCGGGAAAATTCTTTTCCCTGTGAAACTAATCCATTACCTTCTCAAAATTCAGCACCTATCATCCCTATTATTGCATCTAATCCTTCTATAAAATCCTTCTCCTATAGAGCCTATTTCAACAATCCAACAAACACAAACACTCACACCAGAGCATATCCATTCCCCAGCACCTTTAGAATCGGCCACTCCTGTTTTGCCTATCAGTCCGCCTCCAGCACCAGCCTTACGTCACTTTCAAAGAACCCATGTTCCTCCCACAACTTTGCGAGATTATGTTTGCAACCAAGTGACGTCTCCCATGCCAACGCCGCCTTGTCCACAAAAAGATAGTCTGTATCCCCTTTGTCATTTTCTCTCCTACCATCATTACTCACCACAGCATTGCTCCTTTTTGCTATGATCAGTCAGGATAATAAACCCACCTCTTATGCCAAAGCAGCTTCTTCTTCACATTGGCAAGAAGCGAAACAATCTGAATGGCTGCTTTAGAAGCCAATCACATCTGGTCGCTTACTTCTCTTCCTCCTGGTAAGAAGCCTATTGGTTGTTGTTGGGATTATACAATCAAACGTCACTCGGAAGGTACTATTGAGCATTACAAGGCTCGTTTGGTTACAAAAGGTTACACACAATTGAAGGCATCGATTATCATGACACTTTTTCTCCCACTACTAAAATGATTAGTGTTCGTTGTTTATTGACCTTGGCAGCTGCCCAGAATTGGTCTCTTCACCAACTTGATGGACAATTCTTTTCTTTACAGTGTTCTCTATGAAGAAATTTATATGCATCCGCCTCCTGGTCTTCAGCGACAGGGGGAGAATTTAGTGTGTCGCATCAACAAGTCGTTGTATGGCTTAAAGCAAGCCTCTCGTCAATGGTTTGTGAAGAGCTCTACGGCTATCCAAGTTGCTGGTTTTGTTCAAGCCAAAGCAGATTACTCATTGTTCACATGTCGGAAAGATAAATCCTTTACAGCCTTGTTGATATACATTGATGATACCCTTATCACGGGTAATGATCTCATTTCTATATTTGATCTTAAACAATTTCTACAGAATCATTTTCGAATTAAAAATTTGGCCAATTTGAAGTATTTCATGGCTTAAAGATCCATCCCAATATCGGCAGCTTATTAGGTGCCGAATTTACTTAGACTATTACTCGGCTGGTTATCACTTATTCGGTACATGTTTTAAGCAAATTCATGCATGCACCATGCAAACCACATATGGAAGCTACCTTGCTTGTGTTACATTATTTAAAGAAAAAAAAAAAACAGGTCAGGAATTATTCTTTCGCTCTCAAAATGATTTATCTCTGCGAGCCTTTGTTGATTCAGATTGGGCAGGTTGTCCAACGTCTCATAATTCCACCATAGGATATTGTGTTTTCTTGGGGTCTTCTCTTTTTTCTTGGCGTACAAAGAAACAAAAGCCGAATATAGAGCCATGATAGGTACATGTTGTGAAATATCTTGGCTAAGCACATCGTCGAAAGATTTACGGATATTACATCTAAAACCAACATTGTTATATTGTGATAACAAAGCAACCTTACACATAGCAACCAATTCCCTTTTTTATGAAAGAACTAGACATACAGAGGTGGATTGTCATTTTATTCGCGACAAAATACAAGACGGTTCAGTTGTAACCAAATATGTTAGTTCAACAAATGTGTTTACGAAGCCACTCGCCACTCGAAAAGGAAGCTTTCTCCACCGTGATATGCAAGTTGGGAGTTCTTGACATTCACTCTCCAACTTGAAGGGGAGTGTTAAGATGGTCAATGGTATTCTGATATTCATGAAATAAATTTGTAATACATTATTAGCTGTAAGATTTTAAATTTCTTTTATAATTAGAACATATTAACATGATTGTGGGAGAATACTTGTCTAAAGCTTCATCTTATGATTTAATAAAATTCATTCAAAGGCAATATATATGTTTTTTGTTTTTCCTTTTTCTCATCTTGGGCATGTGGGGTTTATTTATGGAGATCATGATCATCTTAAACCACAGAAAGTGTTCATCTGTATCGTAGTATTATTTTTATTGTTTTGATAAAGATAAAGAATATTTCTCTTAGAAAAACAGAAAGGCCATTGCAGCCGGTTAATATGCCCAAGGAAAATTATACCTGTTGGATGCGATTTTTTGCTCCAACTATGACCTGGATTTTTCTTGCCAATCTATCATGCCTGGATTCGTTGAAGCTCTTTCTCACCTATAAAACAAAAAAACATCAGGGGTGTCACGAATTTGTCAATGTTAACTCCCCTACAACTAAGAAAATTACACGTGTTGATGCTATTTGCTTTAACTGATGATGTCTTTCTCTCACGTAAAACAAAACAAAGTCAGCTCTGCCGGCAAATTTGCAATCGTTAACCCACCGACACTCAAATCAATAATCAGATTTTATATTTTTAGAGTGAAGCTCCTAAAATTCAAATAGATAAAGAGTACTTTTTCTTACTTTTTTTTTCTTTCCTTTTTCTTATTAGATAGATTTTGGTTTTTATACTCAATCTTTTGATTTGCCTTTGCCTTTTTTTTTTTTTTTTACATGTATCCCAATATTTAAGCGTAAGCTCTAAAAAATTTTATTTCTCGTAATTAAAGATGGTTTTTTTACAAAAATTTTTACATATTTAAATATAAATATAATAATTTTTAATCTTTAAAATTAAAGAAAATTTTATTTTTATATAAATCCTTGTACATTTAAATGTTGGCACTTTAGTCCTAATAGAAGAAGCCTTTTCTTTTACTTGAATCCTCGCATATTTAAATATAAAATTTAAAAATATTCCATATGAGTACATAATATTTCTTTGTTATAGGCTCGTAGACGTTTATTTGCAGGCTCTGGACGGTTGATAGCTTTATATTTAAACTAAAGCCCTTAATAGCTTTACCTCTGGGCTTGAGCCTGAAAATTTATCTACAATAATATGGAAAAATAAAATTTTGATTGCAGTACAGATTTTAGGCCGGCTGAATTTTCAACAGATGTTCCAAAAGATATGAAGGTAAAGTCAAATTTCTTCTATTGAAGTCACAGATCTTTTATGTCACCTAAAGCACAACACTTTGTTGTTCAAAATCATTCTGAGGTATAAAACTCCCCAAACAAATATTATTGCAGGAAGATGCAAATTTACTACTACCTAATGGGAATTTTTTACCTTGAGATATGAATTCTTCAAATACAGGTTCTTGACATTTTCTGGATTGTGCCAATGGAAACTTGAACATTCTTCATGGTTACGTTTATAATCGTAGGAAGAGAAGGAAGTTGCACGTGATTCAAATCACGAAGAAGAAGAAGAAGAAGATGAAAACGATGATGACGAGGAGGGGCAAGAAGAGGTGGAAGATGTTGGACATGATTTAAACGAAAATGATGACGATATCACGGAGAAGCAAAGGAGACTTCAATCGTGTTGCTACTCATGGATTCCATTTGCTTGGAGGGAAAATGAATCATGGAATGGAAGACTATATTGTGGCAGAGAAGAGGAAAATTGATGGCCATGAGTTAGGACTATATGCAATCTACGATGGTCATTCAGGACGTCAAGTTGCAGAATACCTGCAATCTCATCTCTTCGATAACATATTGAAATGGGTATCACAATGTACTCAAACTTCATCGATTGGTTAAGGGCACAAGTGTTATGAATCAAATTTTTGTACAAGGTTTTCATAATTCCAAATCAAATGCAATGAATTTAGGGACCGTTGCACCTGTTGACGGCCAGTTGGCAATCACCAGATGCAAAGATAAAAGAGCACATAACGTCAGAACCAGATGTAATGACGGAGACGATTGACGATGACATAGAATTTATCATTTTGGCAAGTGATGGACTCCGGAAGGTAGTCCAATTGTCAGTTTCCACTTCATTATCATCTGTGGAAGGTTTAATATATAATTGAGTGACAATGCAGGTGATGTCGAATGAAGAAGCTGCGAACTGCATCAAGGAAATAGACGATGCACAAGAAGCATCAGAAGCATTAATCAAAGAGGCTTTATCAAGAAAAAGCCTTGATGATATCTCATGTGCAGTTGTTATGTTTCACTGATAATACTCTTAAGAAGCTCTTACCTTGGGTTTTGAGAAGAAATACTGCAACACTTTTTATCAGGTATTGGGGGAAAATGAAAGATAATCTTCTAACTTACTCCTCTGTGTTAAATCACTTTTGGTACCTCGTTTGGTAGTCTACAGACACTTTTTCTGGTGTTTATGAGACTTTGTAGGATATTTATTTTCTCGATCTATTGAGTAAAAGGTTAGCCAGATAGCAGCAGTTACTTTCTTCATATTTGTCTTGCATGACTGCCTTCTCTAATCTCTACTTCTATTTCCTTTGTACATTCCCTCAAAAACTGTGCCCACTTCGTTCCCCTTACTATTAGAATTAGACCGCAACAACCACCAACGACAGCAACCGCCGGAATCCAGCTCGTACTGAGTAAGCTCTTTTGACTACTAGATAAGCCGGATTAAATGGGTCCTTGGTTGCACACATTGGTAGAAAAGTTTCCCAATAGGTGCAATATTCGAAAGAATCAAAGGAAGGCAGATGCAAATTGGTCTTAAATGAATATATGGCAATCAAATAATATGAGATCCACATCAGGATAGCTTTATTTTGGCATAGAAGGAGCAGATTTCCGAAAATTTGGCTATAAAGAGAAGGGTGACGCCCGAATGACATGTCATCTCAGACTGGGAACTTGCGTGGCTTCAATGTCTTGAAGTCTTAGAGTCACGGCTCTCTTGTGGGCTTCTAGTCCCTCAACTTCAGCCATGGTTGCCACATAGGGGCCAAGTTTTTTTAGACCTTCCTCTGTCAAAGACTGCACTGTCATGTATTTCAAGAAGGAATCAAGAGATACACCCCCATACATCCGTGCATATCCATACGTCGGGAGTACATGGTTTGTGCCACTTGCATAATCTCCCACGCTCTCTGGTGTCCACTGCCCAAGGAATACTGAACCTGCAATGATAACCATAGTTTTCTACAATTAAGCCATTGTGAAGTTACCTTCAACAAGAAGCCCATCTAGCACTACAAATATACTTTAAGAAAGCACAATGAAATGTGAGTATTTCCATTAATGATAGTGATGAATCAAGAAGAGTATGTGAGAGGAAACAAGAGAAGACGAAAGGAAGTAATACAAAACTGTACCTGCATTTTCAACAAAGGACTCCCATTTTTCTGCATCTTTTACATTGACAATAAGATGCTCGGGTGCATATAAATTTGAAAAGGAGATTGCCTAAAAGAACCAGTGAGGATGATAAGTTTGTGAAAAATATAATTATAGACTTACCACACAAAATGTACGACTTACAAGAGAACCAAATATGGTTGGAGTTTGACCCACATGTACACATCTTTAAAATGATAAGGACAAGAAAATCAACATTCTCTCTTTAATAGAAAAACTTTGAAGCAAGCATTCTCCTTTCCACATTTCAAGTCAGGGCAAATTAAAGAAAGCACAAAATATTGATTGATTGTCACTATAGCCTTGTTATGCAACATTTTGTAAAACAGTTATCAGAAATTTCATTATAAATCAAAATGAGGAATTGAACATTGTATTTTGGGCTTCTATAATGTGTCTAATACCATAGTGAGAAAATAGCCTTCTCAAAAACAAAATAATTGAGTTTGGTGTTTTATCCCATCCTGTTTTTCAAATTCTCTGTTTGTTTTCCGATTTGGGCAATAATTGTTACAAACATCAAATTTCTTGGGGGAAAACTGAAAGGACAAAAACTTGCAGACCGTCAAGAGGTGGCAGGTATGGACAAGCTAGCCAGCCTATATATCTCCAAGGCTCCCAATCTTTTAGTGTGAGAGATACATGCTATTGCATTGGATTGTTATCCCAATACTAAGCTCAATTCATAAGAATGAATATAACATAAATAAAGTAAAATAACTTCATCTAAGTTCGAAGTACAAACAGAAAAAAAAGGAAATTCTCGGCTCACCTCCATCATGTCACGTGCAAAGACTGTGAAACTGTGGCTCAGTGCTTTTGCAGCAAACTCTCCTCTTGGAAGGCTCTGGCATTGCTTACTGATTTCATCTTCAATAGCTTTTAGATCTACTTCATCCCCAACGATTACAAGGACAACTTGACTATCAGGTCCATGCTCAGCCTGATTGCAAATATAAGACATCAGGTGAGATAAACTGGATGAACTAGTATAAAAAGTGAGAAATGCACATTCTGGATATTCTAATTTGAGAAATCAAATTGTAACAAGCATGATGAATGAGAGGGATGAAGAAATTATGAGACAATATTTGAGTCAGAAAATGGTCTCATTATCAAAACTTAATTTAAAAGGAAGATTACTCCCTTCTGAGAAATCTTTGTTCATTATTGGGAAAGTATTAGTTCCAAAATTTCTTTAAAAAATTCTTTTCAGGCAGTGGGAAACCTACAGTGATCATAAAAGATGTGATTTGAAACTAAAACGCTCTCTGATATAATTTCCTAGTTTGCTTGGCAGCAGAATTAGTTTGATAGTTCTGGCACTGATAGGTCAGGACTATAAGTGGAATTGCTTTTCTAAACATCTGAACAACACAGGAGGCAAAAGAATAGTCACTTCATGCTAAAAAACATGGTTAAGCTATGACCACATTAACTCCTGATATGGTGATTTATCAAGTGAGATGTAGAAACACATTAACTCCTGATATGGTGATTTATCAAGTGAGATGTAGAAAACCTACTTGAATTTTGTCAGGATACTAAAACCACATGAAGCACTGCAAATCAAGTAAATACCTGAGAAAGTAAATCTGAAGCTATATGAACAGGACTAGCATATCTGTCAGCAATGACCAAGACTTCTGAAGGACCAGCAGGCATGTCAATTGAAATCATTGCTTCACTGTTCTGTTGAGCAGATACAATCATGGAAATGAAACAAGTCAAATTTGCAAAAGATGTACAGTTCCACTTCTGCATGATTATCCTCTAATGTAACCGGAAAGAATTATAGTCACATAAGCAAATCTTATAACCAAAGGAAAAAAGATACACATACTTGGAGAATCATTTTTGCAGCTGTGACGTACTGATTTCCAGGCCCAAAAACCTTCTCAACCTTCAAGTTGATGATGAAAAAACACTTTTGTGATGGAGATTAAACAAAAAAATATATAAAGAAACAACACTGTATTACGCTTAACAAATGACTATGCTCATTATTGCATTTGAAGCATTTCTTTCCTGCAGCAATTATTAACAAACTTTCACCAATTTAACATGTCAGCCCCCTTCTATTCAGTAAATCAGTTCAAAATGAAAGAAAAAACAGCAAAAAAGAACAAAAAAAGATCAAAACATCAACAATATTAACTTTCTGACTAAGCTTTGTAAATTTTTAACATTATTGTGAGTTTTGCCTTTTCCATTTTATCTTAAGCAGAATGCTTCATTTGCAATTTAAATTCTGATCCTATCTCATACACAATACTGAACTTGCAAACCACACCAACATCACAGTAAGAAACTTTGGGGCTTAGAATTGCTTCACAGAGATATCAACATTATATTAACAATTTACAACGAACTACTGAACTGTAAAAAGAGCTACAATTATGAAAAACCAGTAACATAAGTTTGCATCATTTTACAGGATCTAAACACTAGATTGTACAAGTAAGCATTTTGAAAGCATAATAGTATGTTAAACATTTTTCTCAACAAAAGACATCATGCAACATTCCAAACAGTCAAAACAATGGAATACAGAAATTGCAGTTTGCTCATATAGAAGCACAATTTAAACAAGTCCATCTACAATAATTGTACAACAAGAGAAAAGTAAAAGAAATAGTAAACAAAATAAAATGGAACTCAAACTCATATTACCGCACTGCTGATGAACACGCACAGTACTATTCATCAGCATGAAGTGTCACAAGAAATAACTTCTGAGCAAATCAATACCTTTGGGCAAGATTCTGTTCCCCAAGCCATAGCAGCTATAGCCTGTTAAGTCAAATTGTCAAACTCCATGACACAAATTCTAAAAAAATACAAAGTAAATGAAGGCAGAACTGTACTCCCATATACACAAGCATATAATAAAAACTATTTACTGCATTCAAACCTGAGCTCCTCCAGCCTTAAGGATGTGAGTAACACCAGCCTTCTTGGCACAATACAGTACTTCCTGTAGGAAAACATTGAAGATCTCACAACAGGTAATCTTTATAGCATATTTCAATAAGTCTAAGGGAATACCTTACATATGCTGCCATCCTGACTTGGGGGAGTTGCAAGAACAATAGTTTTACATCCAGCAATCTGGGCAGGCTGACAAATAAAATAAACCAAATGTTAAATCAAATCAAACCAATATCAACAGTAATTGTCAACTACGTGGCTGGTAAACCAGGACAATGCCTTTATATAATATATCTGATCAACTTACTACTGCAAGCATCAGAGCTGTAGAAGGTAAAACAGCAGTCCCTCCTGGTACATAAAGGCCTACAGAACCAATGCTCCTTGCCACTCTTTTACATCTAACACCCTGACAAATTTGCAATAGTGGAAGGTTCATGCATAAAGCAAAAAGGGGGAAGCAAGTAACAGTGTTTACTTACTGTCATGCTCTCAACAATTGTCTCAGTTGACTTTTGAGCAAAATGAAATGCATATATGTTATCATACGCCACATCAAATGCTTCTTTAACAGCTGCATCAAGCTGTGAAACAACAATAGCTGGAATTAGAAGATAAAGAATTCACTGGGGAAGGAATAGAACTGGCAATCTAGAAGTTAAAATTCTTGATTCTTGTCAAAAGTAAACGTGTTTAAAATGAGGCACCTCTGGGGCAGGAAGCTCAGAGACATTTACAACAACTTTTTCCAGTTTAACTTTGTCAAATTTTTTAGTATAACTGCAAAAGAAGTACATAATCATCAGTCAAACATCATTAAAAAAGAACAGCATAGGTGAAACAAGAGAGTCTTAGGTCCTGCATTCAGTGACAACAATGAAAACAGGTGCTGAATATCAAAACATCAAGTAAGATAAAATAAATAATAATAAGAGGAATCAAAGAAGAACTGACTCTTTAACTGAAGCATCTCCTCTTTTGCGAACATCATCAACAATTGGATGGACCTGATACAGAATACGCATTTCAAATTATCACGTATTCTGTATATGTTATGTACATAAGAAGCAAGAAGCAGATCCTTTAAAAAGAGCTTTGGAAGATAAAACGAAGACTGACCACGCTGAAAATGGAAGAGAAATCAATATGAGGACGGGCCTTCAAGCTTTGGACCTCAGTAGGAGTTAGCTCTGGTAATCTGTACAACTTCATTGAACACCTTATTCTGTTGTAAGTTAAGCCTGTGACAAGAAGTAATTAGTAAAAGAAATCAGTAAAGATATATATATATATACACACATTTATTGACAAAAAAGATTTATTAGCAGTTTTCACAAAAATTTAAATCTCAACTAATTATTGAAAAAGAAAAAAAAAATGGAAAACAAGAGCCAATGTGTTTGAGAGCACTTTTGCAGCCACCAAACATGCTTTCAAAATTCAAATAGTTAAAAGTGCTTTGTTACTATTTCGTAGTGTTGAAGTTACATTAGTGACTGTCATAGGAGAAACCCAGGATTTAAAAGCTTTTTTGAAAGAGCATCTTTGCAGTATTTCTCCAAAACAATTAAAGCACTCATTTTTCACCAGAAAAATGATTCTGAAAAAGCATTTTAAGTACCGTTTTCTTTAATCTCAAAACGCATGCACTTCATAAATTTAAATATTAACCTCACAGAATTGACACGAAGAACACATGCCAAAAATACTCCCATAAACATTATTAGTTGAAATAGATAAAATAAATAAATAAATGCTTTCTTAAGCAACCCCTCTGGACACGCCTTCTCATTGATTAGTCAACATAGCTCAATAGCTTAACTTGCTTGATAATAAACCCCCAAAATTGCTTTAACCTTCAAAAGCTTCCCACAAAAAAAAAGAAAAGGACGCACAGACGACACACATTTTAGCATAATCAAATGCCAGTATAGAAAAATGGCATAAATGAATAGAATTTAGTACCTGAAGGAGACAATTCGTTGTTTTTCGGGGCGCCAGACAACTCAAAACGACGATTCTGCAAAGGTTTAATAAAAATGTTGCTTCGGTTAAAGCAGAGAAGCTGAGTGTCCATGATCAGCAAATACCACCTTCAATCACATTAATCGCATTACTGGAAATAAACACACAAATTTTCGTTCTTTCTTCCGAAGTACGAGAGAAGCGTAACAGAAGCTTACCGCCGGCGGCTCTTAAAGATTGCAGAATCTGATTTGAAGCAGAGGCAAAGGGACGACGACTTTTGTCTTTACAGCCTTACTGATATACAGTTCCTTTCATTTTTATTTTTATTCTTATTTGGGCTTTTCGATATTTCCTGGGCCTTCAATACTTGAACGATAGGAACTCTATAGGGGCCAATGGACTGATCCGACAATGATGTTCACTGTTCCCCACCCATCGTGTGGACGTACCCTCCACATTTTGAAAATTAGGGTCAATTTCATCTCGCCCCAAATATTTTGATGAACTTCAAATTATCTCTTATATCTCTTATCTATTCTTAATTCTGTATTTCGACCCACACGACCTTTTGTGTAGTAGAGGTTTAATTAGGATATTATTTCAATAAAACCGGGACATTCACATGTAAAAAGGGGCAATTTAACATCATTTTTTTAATCCTTTTTTGATTTATAATTTTCTCTCTATTTTCTAGCCCATGTTCATTAAATCATCCTTGGAGTTGTTGAATTTCACTTGAAAAAGATACTACTTAATTCATAAAATAGGAATTTTTCTAAAATTAAAAAAAATTACTAATAAAAAATAGACTAAAATATCTTTAATTATTTAAAAATAATTAATATTAACCATATCGTCTATTTAATAGTAGAAGGCAAAATCTTAATTGCTTGCTTAATAGAGAGCAAAGAACCCATGCGTGAGCCAATGTTCATCTCATGGAGATATCAATATATCATCAGCGACTGACTCCTTGCTAACAATGAACAAGAGCGGAACACACTTGCTGTACAACAGAATGTAAAGTTTCTCTTCTATCTGCTACTAAGACTGCTGTTAGTCTCATCTATACTTTGTGAGGGATCAGACCTTGACCAGTTGCTACTATCCCACTCCCATATTACTTTGCAATGGTGGGTCGAATCTCCATCCTCCGGAGGAGGATTATCTTCCTCAGGTGCAGAACGGATTCTGAAGACGGCAATCTGAGAAGCAAACCCTGGTTCTATGTCACCAGAGCCACCAACCCCACTGAACTCGACACTGTAATTGTGCCTTGCTGCTAGTTCAGTTGCCCAGCAATTGAACTGCCCCCTAGTCCATTCAAACTTGTGATCATGGTTGCGGAATTTAGAAGGTTGCAATTGTGTTTTCTCGTCTGGATCATCTTCTTGGCTTGTCAGATTAGATTTCTGGAGAATCACATTGTACTCATAGTTTGGGGTGGAAACAATAAGAATCCTTGGACGAAAATCCCTTAGCACAATGTTGCCGAATAGGGAGGCCTCATCTTCTTCCATATGCTCAATTACCTATAATATGTCACAATGTCAGCCATAAAATTCGGTCAATTAAAGGAAAATGACAATTCCATTGGTGTTGGCAGTAATTGTAGATTTACTGATGCAGAGATGAATAACAGAGAGATTTGAATTTTGTGTCATGTACTCAAATTCGAACTGCATTGGATAGAAGACATAAGATGTAGTAGTATATAGTTGTAGCAATGGATAGCACCAGTGATACCGAACAAAACTTTTTCTGCGAAAATGCAGTATCAACACTTAAAAAACAAATAATTATGTCCAAGTATTCAGGTGAGACTGCTCAAAAAGGATGCATGTGAAGACCTTTGCTACAAACATATCAAATGCAAGAATATCCCATGGAAAAAAAACAATTCAAAATTCGATGATTGTGGAAGAAAAACCATCTAACATGGACCAAGAGCTCTCTCCAGGATGGTAATCAAACTTTGCACTATCAATCTATCCAGCAGAGTTGATGGGTAAAATAAAAATTTTCATATTTTAGTCCGATTCAGATTTAAGTTATATTACATTGTATGGCTTATGATTTGCAAATTATTATCCCATTCATAATAAAAGCATCCATGATGATTTATATTTAGATTCCGGATTAATTACGGTTTCTGGATGAAAAGCTTAGAAATTATTTGAGATGCAACATATTAATTGAGGTGTATAGTTTGACTTCTTTATTGACAATGCCAAGGACAAAGAGCTAGACAAGTCCTGGAGGTATATGATAAATATCCTACCACTCAATTTATTCACATGATGCGGTCAAATATGTGCATATGCGGTTAATATAAATTGCCCTCATGGACTGCCAGCAACCAGTTATCTACTTTTGATCCTTGCACAACCGTGTAGTATATGAGGTCATGTAGACAGCTCTGTTACGGGATTTTAACCCTTTTCTGATAACTTTTATTATGGAACATCAAATGCTGAACATTTTTTCTTTTTACCTTCAATTTATAGTCCATAGGTTTAATTATCTATCAATTAAAAGAAGAAAAAAAAAAGGGAGCGAGAAAGATTATCTCCATAAGCGTAGGATTGGGAACAGTTACCTCTAAGCAAGTACCAATATCAAAACCACGCAATCGAGAATCAAAAATGGTGATAGAACCATCATAAAGAACTGCAGATTTGACTGCAGTATATGGTGTAACAGCATCCAACTTCTTGGTTAGTTTTGAATGAAGTATCTGCAGTAGTAACAAACCCAAATTACATAGCTAAGTGTTCAACAGATTAGTAAAGCAATGCATTCTAATTAAAAAAAGAAAAACAAAGAGGTTAATGATGCAAATCCTTAATTCTAACATTAAATTTTTAGGAATCAAATATTTCAATCTCTGCACCCCCACTCATAAAAGACATGCAGGAAATTAACACCAGAAGAACTTATAAATCAAAAGCAACACACCATCAATGATTGCAACAACCTAATTGAAATCTGTTTAATTTAAACACATCTATAGTACATACTGATAGAAAATAAAAAAGGCACAAAAAATTCATATATGAAGCCAAATATTGATCTGTAGATATTATTTTGAGCATGTAATATCCTATTAATTTACTTCTCGTTAGCATACACAACATATCCACAATTAAATCGATCCAAATGCAGAACCACCCCCATACTCTCATTGTGCCCGTGGCCATTAATCCCCTGTTAGTAAGAATCGGTGCCACTCTTCGGTCGCAAAGACACACAAAATATAATCAGCCTCCATGAACATGTTACAAGACTAAAAAAATGCTAAATGATGAACACCTCCAGTTAAATCTCATGTTTGATGAAGGAATCACTATAACTTAGAGGAACATTTCAGAGCAGCAAACAAAGAAATAAATAATGGCAGACCTTAGCTGCTCGGCTAAGACTCTTCACAGAAATATCAACACCAACAATTTTTTCAAGAGCTGTCGGATAGTCTAATAAAGAGTCCAGTAAGCTTCCAGAACCACATCCAAAGTCAACCTACAACAAGAACGAAGAAGATCAAAATCTTGACTCAATTTCTCTAATCAATAGTGATAACCAAAAACATGGTAAATGTTACCATTGTAGTAGCACAAGATTCTTTAATGTGCTTCACTGCATATTCCACACGTTGCTTAGAAAGTGGAGGGCTGAAAAAAGCCTGCTCCATTCGGTCCTCGGGGGGTTCTGTTACATGCAACAATGTTATGTAATACTCCAAGCAGCAAGCTTCTGCAAAAATGAGAATAAAGACAAATGCAATGCTCAACAAGTTGCATACGGGAAAGAATATTGAAAGCAGAAATACAACAGGAGGAAAAAAAAAACAATAATAATAATAGGCTTTATTTACCACTGTGGAGTTCACACATCAGTTAAATATTCAAAGTCATCTGGGAATTGCAACAGAATAAGAATTATTAACACAAAAATTTCTCAAAACATCTACAAGTGCTTTTTCTTCCTTTTTTTTTCAAATTTATGTAGAAACTAAATTTTTAGTAAACAAGTAAAACAATATTCATCAAATTTTCAGTATCAATGATACCACAGAATTCATTCAAAGCATAAACAAAAAATTTAGAAAATCACTAGCCACTCATCATTCAGCACATACAAATTCTTGTGTATACAGGTAATATACACCGAACATCATAAGCCAACTGATAAATCATGATTTATAACTGCATGCCTTAAATGCATTTATCAACTGAACAGAGAGCACCAACCTAAAATCCAGAATTATAGGGAATTTTATTGATTTCATATAATGATAGAAATTCAATTTCTTGTTGCACTCAATGCTTCACGATAAAATATTTTCTTAAGTTGACATAAATGAAGGAGGCAACTCACTTGACAACAACAATGAAAGAATTCTTGCAGAATCATTGGCTACAGCTAAAATAAACTCTTGTGGGGGCAACTCCTTATTGAAACAAGCTGACTGACCGACAGACATCTGTGTTATTACTTCTTCTACATGACAAATAACAGCTCCAGCCCCAATCTCAAACTCAAACTCCTCCTTACTTTCAAGTTGTTCTTTCATATGTTCACCTTCTATCACCAAAGATACAGAATAACTAATAAATGATAAGCAACCATTAGAAGGATAGACACCAGAATCTGGACCCCCTATACTCAAACAACAAATTCCATGCTCTTGGATAGTGTTTGGTTTTAGTAATTTGTCTCCTTCGGTTTTGCTACGCTGAACACCACAAATAGACTGACACAAAGCAAACCTCTTGAAAAAAATCTG
Organism: Swietenia macrophylla; assembly: GCA_032401905.1. Classification (NCBI taxonomy): domain Eukaryota; kingdom Viridiplantae; phylum Streptophyta; class Magnoliopsida; order Sapindales; family Meliaceae; genus Swietenia; species Swietenia macrophylla. Next base: position 2,247,742 of record CP135572.1, read on the forward strand.
GGGATAAAATCGAATGTCAAGGCCACCAGCAAATTCATTTAACTTCTCCAAAGGCATGTCAGGGTCCTTAATATAAGCATTAAGCCAAGACAGAACTTTCAAAGAAGCATTCTGTACGGCATCACTCTGCTTCTTAAATAATTCTTTTGGCAAACACTCCAAAATTAGATCTTCTGACTTGGAAAATACTTTTACTTCGCATTTAACTGCCACTTGGTCACTAGTAGCAGTGCCACTTCCATTTGTACATTCTTTCTCTCTCTCAGCTGACTCTGAAACCTCCAACTTCTCATATAATGTTGACGACTGATATGGTTCTTTTGAAGGACTACTGAAGGTAGAAAAGACAGGTTCAGAAAGCCATTGCTGACGACAAAACATACAGAGGATCTCTCTTGGAAAGGAACCCCTCCAGTTTGTTCTTGTAGTGAATGCCAAGGGCAACTCTGCTGTAAGTATTGCCTCTCTGGACAACTTGTAAATTCCACTTGGCATCAAATTAATAAGCAACCTGAATGAGAAGATCTGAAAAGATTATAAAATGCAAGGGAATTTAATGTTACCTGAGCAGATGCATTACCCAAGACATACAAGAAAGTAAGAAATAAATAAAATGATATTGTGAATGAATGCCTCAAGGACCTAAGTTGATGTTTAACAGTTGAAGCTGTTAAAATGACACACCATCATTGTTCCTTCAAACTGGCCCAGGAAAACGAGAAATTAAAATGGAAAAATCAAAAAATCCTATTGCAGTTTTCCAAGAAGGCCATGACCAAACCTACCTCCAAAAGGTGCAAAAAGGCCTGACCTTCCCCATGACCTTGTACAAACTAATGGTCATAATATTAAATATTAGGGAAAATGGGGTAGAGCCTATATAACAAAGGCAATTGGTCACACGAGGAAATGAGATTCAAAGCCTAACATGAGAGTATGAAGAAGGAAACGATAAAAACATAAGGAGAAAAAATATTAATTGTATGCATGATTTTGAAGCAACGACGCAGTCTCGTACTTTGAAAATGATAGTGCATGAAGAGAGAGTCTCTCTCTGGCAACCACGCAAGCAAAGTGGAGATCCTATGCCCCAAGAAATGATGACCAGTTGAAAAACCCAATCTTTCTTAAGGGCATAATTCGGAGGAAGACTTCACATAATGACGAAGATAAAATTATGAGGAATTGGATCAAATGTGTTGCTGAACTTAGATCTTAAACAACCTTTACAGAACTTGAATCAATCTTGTGCTGTAACAGGTAAACAACCAAGAATGTAATCACATCTATAAGTTCAAGTATCATTCTGGGAAAAGAATGTTAAGGGTGATAATGCTAAAACAAAATAATCATCGAGTACTTTTAGTCAAAAGAAACCTGTAATATGATTGCAGTGTAACGTCTTCATGGAAAAGGTCTTTGGACTTCCATGTATATCCTATGGATGCCAATACTGCATCCCCAAATATATCTTGACCATAGAAGTAGCTAGCTCTGGGATTCAGCGAACCTTCAAAGTGCACAACTTCTTTAACATTTAGAAGATCAGATGAAAGATCCAAAACATATGACTTAGGAGCAGCAAAGTACAATCTCATCTCAGAAGAAGCTTTACCAATAGTCCTGCAGGGAACCAATAAAAAGAAAACTGTGCATTACTTTGTAAATAGTACATAAACACTCACAAAGAGCCCAATTTATAAACCAAAAAGAAAACAAGATATAAATTTCACCAGGCTTTTCCAAATAGTAAGTCCACCTACCTTGAAACCAGAACCTTGTTGCCATCTGTTAGACCAAGATTCTGTGCAATAATATCCAAGTAATATCCAGTTGAGGAAACATCAAGACTCACTGGTTGAACAGCCTCTTCCAGTGAACTTGGGATGCATATGGCTTTAATGCATATGCTATCTGGGGATTCAGACTGTTGGATTACTGATGATTCTATAATTTTAGATGGATATGGACTTTTCCTCCATATAGAAAGTTGTCCCTCAGAAGTAACAACAATATCTGATAATCTAGTAGCAGCCCTCATGAGATATAATATGAGCAGTAAATGACTTAACTCTGCCTTAGGATTAATCAATTTGCAAAGATTGCTGAGCTTTGAATCACATACAGCAATAATAGAAGCAGGAACTGATCCATAAAGATCACCATCTCTTTGCAAAGCTGCTCTAAAGTGACCACTCAGCGGATGATCAGATGAAAGGAACTATACAGATGACAAAGAAGATGAAGGTCAAAAAGAAAATATCAGAGCAATTAAGATTAATCGTAAGTAACACATTAAGAGGATGAAATACACCATAAGATTTAATTGGACTAACAGACTCACAGCAATATTTTGCTGCCATTTTTAACAAATAAATAGTTATCATGAAAGTCAACCTCCCTTTTCGCATACATTAAATCAACTTCATAAATGGCAGAAGGGATAATATTTATACTATATTACAAGAGCACCCAGAAGAATATACACAGTTCAGATTCTCTCATGAAAAGCATGCTCTCATCAGACTTTATAACCCAGTGCGTAAATATTGACCCATCTTTTAGTCATCTCTTCGACAGTCAACAATTGATTAGAACCTAAATTAAGGTTCAATGCTGACAGACAAATATGTTCCTAGTTGTCTACTTTGTTTCAGCTGCTTAACTAACAAAGCTAAAGATCAAGTGGCAATGCCATTTCAATATCAACTTGCTGTTGACATTAATTTTATTTTGTCAGTGAACTGAGCTGGGATTGCTTCCCCAGAAAAGTAAAAGCCAGATATATACCTGTTTAGTAATGAGTCATGTCCAAAAAAAGAAACAAGTAATCAGCAAAATAGAAGCAAATGTATAGGCTGTTTTATACTGATGTCATAGGCAGAATTGTTTAGAAAGATTACATGTGGAAACATTTTTGTACCAACATTTTAAAAAAATATGTATGTGGTGGAGCATTGGTTCATCTTACCATTTGTAAGTTCTATTTCATCGAAACAAAATTAAAGTATTTTCTATCACAAAAATACAAAAAAAAAAAAAAGTAGGCAAAAATTTACAAGTGCACTCATCCCTTTGTTTAATTGAATTAGAAGTCTTAACAATGAGATAAGTTCGAGATATGAACAGATAAATGACTCCTATGGAAGTTAAGTACCTAGCAATCATAAGATGTGACTGTATATGAATATAGAAGTTATGGACTTAAGACTTTCAATTGCTGCTCATTAACAAAAACTACCAACCTCATTTGAAAATAAATATTTGACAGAAGCAATCAATTTATCCCATGCTTCCTCTGCAGAGGGATTATTTGGGGAAGGATGGATGCCAAGCTGCAACAAGGAAAAACAAAAATATAATAAATTGCATAAAGAAACAAGGGAAAAAAAAAGGAGGCATCTCTGAATGATTTACAAAATAGAAGTGCCCCAATCTAAAAAAAGATATCCAAAAGTTGATGCAACTCCTTCTAAAGCCATCAAATCATTAAAATGATCGCAATAAATAGGCAAAAAAAGAAGCAGCAAACCTTATGTAAAGCCTTTTCAGCAGCAGATTGCTCAGCGTCCTTCTTCTTCTTCAGTGTTTCGGACACAACAGAAAACTCTGGAAGCTGCAAGTTGCAGCGATAAAGGCAAGGACCCTTCTGAGGGATTGCCAATCCTGGGCATCCATTTTGGGCAACATCTTGTACTTCATCAACTGTATATCGAGCCTCTTTACCAAACTTCTGGAAAATAATTGCCTTAGGTGTTAGGCTTGCCTTCCTTGTGGCAACAGTTGACAACCCTCCAGTTTCCATCAGCACTCACCAGGTTTATAAGGATTTATACTAAACAAATATATTAGTAAAACACTAATTTATATCCTGCATAAGGACAAGCACAATTGTCAAAAACTTATGAAAATGGGAAAGATTAACACCGTGTGAAACAAATTTGAATGGAACAATATCTTATGAGATGTGAGATTATAATCACAATACAGAGACATACAATATATAGTGCATGCACACTTTAGTCAAGGCAATCTTAGTAAGATCAATTCACACCATTTTACATTAAGAATTGATATGACATTTATTATATAAAGAAGAAAGAACTTAAATACCCTATGTTACTCTCTTTTGCCTCATACACTGAAATAATTTTCTGCATGATAGGGAGTCTAACAAAAGTACAGCATCTAACAATATTTATTACCACATCAAGAATCTGACACACGAACACAAATATACACCCCAAAAAGTAGAGGGGAAACCCTAAAACAGAGTCAGTATACAAGATAACAACAAAAAAAAATAAAGTAAAAAGGTAGAAATCAAAAACCTTAATATCAGTGAACTTCACAAGAGAACAAAAAAATCAATATCCCTATCTTTAGAAGGCCCTGAGAAAAGGCACCTCAAAAAGACCTGATTCAATCTGCAACTAAATGCTCTTATACTGTATCATTTTTCAGGTTCTCATTATACATGATATTCTTCTGCACTTTGTCATTACATATAATGAAAAAAAAACTAATATATTCTTGATATAAATCACGTACTCAGATTTCAATAGAATATACAAACGAATGGTGTAGAACAGGCATTTAAAAAAAGAAAAAAAAATTGGTGGTAGCCATCACTTGTTCAATTTCCTAGTTAAAATTCTAAGTGTAAGATATAACAAAATATGTGTGAAGACAAAATTTAAAGAAAAACAAATTAGTAAAGTTATTACATAATATAGAATTGCTATTCAGAAGTTCACAATAGACAAGAAAAATAAAATAAAATATAAAAACACGCCGCACTTTTAAATTGTGTCTGGCACCAAAAGCATTGAAATAGGAAAAACCGATTTCGAGACTTAGAAATTCTTCTGGAAAAGCAATTGATAAGACTTCCTTACCGTAAGTACTTCCCGGAGAAGCAAGTTTTCTTTTAAGAACTTCAACAGAAAGCACTCATACTACACTTTTTTTTAACAAAAGCACTCCTAAACTCACCGTCAAAGAATCATCAACAAATGCAGAAGATAATTTAAACACAAAAACATTGAACGTCAGCTTCACAAACCAAACTCGGCCAAAAGTAGACGAAATTTGAACAAAAAACAAAAAACAAAAAGACGATCAAACGACGCCGTGACTGTACCTTTCCTTCAACAATGGCATTCCGAGTAAATATATTCATAAAGAGAGCGAGAGAGAGAGAGATAACTTCTAAGCTTCTGATTTTTTTAGTACGTTACAGAAGCTTATTTATACAAAGACAAATGAAAGTGATGGCTTATTTATACAGAGGAAGGGAAAGGTAAGGGTATTATTGGGAATTCGTAATTCTGCTACCAGATGGACAACAGAAAATGGAGCATTTTGTCCCTTTTTAAAGAAGTTAGTCAAACACACTGATGTTCTGACTTGCCAAGGAAGTAGACTTTGTTCCTTTTACTCCTGGCTTAATTATTATTTTTTATTTAATATATAATTATATTAATTATAATAATTTTAAGAGAGACTGGCCAACCAAATTATTAATTTCCTCATTCGATAAATAAAAATTAAAAAGCAAAAATAAAGATTCCACATAGACACTTTTGCCTTTCAGCAAGTATGCAAATTACATGATTCTCTTATCAATAGAAACTTTAAAGGTCTTCCTCCACCCCAAGAAAGAATAATCTGAAGGGTTTTATTATTGATAAAACTGAGAATCTTCTCCAGTAATTTTTGTAGTTTATTTTTGACCCACATAAAAAAAAAAAACAGATAAGCGTAACAGCAGCTTACAGAAGCTTATTATTGTAAATCCGATTTGATTTACAGGAACATACATGAACTGATCATGGAGAAGCAATGTACTTGAATATGCAAGCAAGCTAAAGCTCATCCTTGCCGGAGTAATAATGGCGAAATATGCAGGAGAAGTCCTCGGATTCATGGCCATCCTGGCAGAGCTTTGTGTATCTGCACAATGCAAATATGTGCATTAGTGTATGCAAATGCAGCATATAATGTTGTTAGCTTATATCTGCAAGGGTGTACTTACATTTCTTTTGCTTGGGCTATTAATGGGAAATCAAGACCAACCTCTTTTGCTGATTCAGAAGCAAGGTTTAAGTCTTTAGCCTGCACCAAAAACAATAACATTTTTTTCCATCATACGAAAGTTCTAGGAATTAGGAAGAGAAAACAAAAACCAACACTTTAGCTGCCAGTGCTTTCAAATTAAGCAGAACCACAACAGCTACAAGCATACCCATAATTATATTATGCTATCAGACTCCAAGTGATACTTAAAGCAACCTAGTAAAGTATACACGGGCTGCAGGATCGAATTGATAGACAGTAAATGCAGAGCACAGAGAAAAATTCAGTTTACAGTGATGAATATTCTGATTGAGCAACAAGGTGAAGCATCGATAAGAGTCCAAAAATGTCATTAAGAATCATCAACAGATGGACAATGCTTAAGAGAAAAACCCAGAAAACCTAATTACCATGAGCTTAGTTGAAAATCCACCACTGTAATTCCTTGAAGCTGGCACCCCTTCCATCACTCCAGGAACTGGATTATAACTATCGCTGCATTTTTTAAAGGTTATAAAATTAGTAAACCACTTCAAAAGAAAAGTAAGTAACCATTTTTTGTCAACATGGACAAATTATTTCTCAAATGAACACAACAAAAAAGACCCTCAAGTTGTAACTAGAATATGATACAGGAGAACCACTGATGTGAAATTCTGATCAAATTCAGTGTCCTTGAACATTTGTATCAAAGAAGGGACAAGTTTAGCCAACCATTTTATACTATTCAACAAGCCAACGGTTCAACATAGTTTAAGACATTTAATGCTCTCTTCTATGCCAATTGAGTTATGAGGGGCAGGACAAGATTTGTTCTTCACTTTATTTCCTTTTTCAGCCACAAATTTGGTTTGCACAAGGAACGGCTCTTTGTATCAATGCTTGACTTAAAGGAAAGATTTCAGATCTTCTTAATACAGAAGACTTGGGAATGTGAAGGGTACCTACTCCAACAGCGAGCACTTGAAGAATTAAATATCTTTGATAGTGTACAGGCAGCAATTCCTAGTGACTGACCAAGAACAAGGGCTTCTGACACCCCAATCATACTCACAGCCATTGCCAAGTTGTTGCAGATTTTTGCTGCCTGACAAAACAACGTCAAAGATTTCAGATTCTAGAAGGAACCAAAAAAAAAAAAGATTGCTAGCTGAAGTATAAACCTCTAATCCAGCTAAAAATAATTAAGGAAACTTACTGAACCAGTTCCTGCTTCACCACAAAAAATTGTGTTTTTTCCCATTGAAAGAAACAATGGTTTTGCAGCCAGATACGCATCCTCAGAGCCACCAACCTGAATGCCACGCCATCTTCATTCATAAGTCAAAATAGAACAAATTTTGTGCTGCCAACCAAACACAACTCTCGAAACTCGGTTAACAAATGCATGGCCTCTCTATGCACACATCAACAATATAATGACAAAAGAGTTTCAATGTGCCATAACCCAAAAAAAAAAGTAAGGTAACAATATTTTGTTACTTCCACCAAACCGAAGTTAAAGATCATGCAACCAACTGTAGATTGCTACAGATAAGAGAATTTTTCAACGTAACAAAATGCATCTGTTCATCATTCACATGTTGTCATCATATGTTCTACTTAGATCATATAATTTAAACAAAATTAACATGTGTAAGCATGAAAAAGGCCACAGATAATTTCCACTAAGGTAATTGAATTCAATCATTGGATTGTTAAGAGGTGAAATAATACCATGAAAGTAAGTGTACCAGCTTCTGCAGCGACAACACCCCCAGACACAGGAGCATCCAACATGAGAGGGTTCTCCCATGAATCTATAAAAAAGATATTAATTAAACTTTTAAAGGCAAATACAAAATTTTAAGTCCTACATAAGATAGAGAAAGATAACATTATTCAAAGACCAGGACCATCCAGATCTTGGTCCAAATAAACAACTTTTTGAAGGCATAAAGGCAAGATCAGAATCATATTCATAATAATGGTGACAATAACCACAAGCCAAGGTCTCTCATTCAAAAAATTACCAATGCCTTAGTATAATTCATTTTCAGGAAGGTTTCCGAACATCTAACAACCAGGCCATAATCTGAGCACGCACATTTTCATTCAATCATAAACATATACAGCAAAAGCCAACACTGGCATTTTCTTTTAAAGCACTCTTAATGCTTAACTTGAATATTTTCTTAAGCATGCCCGAAAGAACACTGGAACAAAATACAATAATACATTTGCCTCTCTACTTTATCATCGATTCAGCATGTTTGATCAATAACGTTATACAGTCAAAATATGCATCATGAGAAATCACTTTTAGGTGAAAGGAGTTCAAAGATTAGCTAAGTAAAGATAGCTAATATACGTGAATTTTATGTATGTAATTAAAAAAGTACACATGAATAATTAGTGACTAATTATTATTTTGATTGTTACTTTGGTTCATAGGGTGATACCTCTCTTTTCTTTTAGAACACAATTTGATACAGCTGCAGCCAGTTTTCTCGAAGTTTGGGGATCAATAGTAGATGAATCTATGAATAATCGCGGTCGTAGGGAGTTCCCTCCTTGGAGCATACCATTTGGTCCATTGTAAACATCCAAAACCTACACAAATAAGATTATGCATATTCAACAAAAACAAAAAACTTGTAAAGAACTTTCAACCATAAGCATGTGCAATAATCAAATTAACAACCTTCAATGGTCACATCCAGGACCTAAATAAACAGAAGCTTAAACAGCACATAAGGCAGACAACATAAAATATCTTCTTCTTTGTCGTCTTCTTTTTTTTTACATTTTGAAATGAAGCATACAAATAGAGTGACAAACAGAGCAAAGAGTTGTCAACAAATCCATCTGCCGTGACAAGTTGAGTTCCAAGGCAATAAACTTCACACTTGATTGTTACTAAGAGCCATAAACTAATTCCACACTTTAGAAGTTGAATGCAAGTAACTTGCCAGGTAATTCCATCTCATGGCACAACAATATTGTCCTACATTAGTACTTTTCATACAATACAGTTGCTGTAAACAATTGTTTACAAATTAGGGTCCACAAAAGTGTTGTAAATGTAATAGTGAGGATGAGACAAAAACATTTACCTTTGAGTACATAATACAGTAAAGACGGTAGAAAATCTTGCAGAAGGCAGCATAGATCTTTTATGTCAACAAGAAAAGCTAAATGGAATCATAATACTCACGTGAGAGGATGAAGGCAACATTGTAATTACAACATCACTTGCTTCTGCAACTTCAAAAGGTGTTTCTTTTGTAGGAACTTCCACGTCAGAGAACATCTTCATCACATTATGGTTTCTGAAATAAAGCGAAACTTGCAAATTTGGTTCAAAGTAGAGATGTGTATGTTATACTTTCTATATGTAAAACAGACCAACAAAATGTCATAGGTTAAAGCAACAGGCCAGAAACACATGATCATATCTCTTTATATTTCATATTTAACATTTGAATTCATATCTCTCATTGAAGACATACAATAACATGTCAATTCATATAGCATATTATCTGTAACAAGGTTATAAATCTAATGAAGTCATCAGTTGGAATTTGTATATACATGTTTGACATTTGGGGTTCAATGCCAAAAACACATGCTCATCCTCTTTATTTGTCATGTTTTACACAGAATTCACGTGGCCAATATATCTACTTTATGATTATAGAACTGATAAAATAATCAGTTGGCTAGTAGCCATTTCAAATTATTTATAACAGAAAAAGATTAAAAAAAAAACAAAGCACCATAAGTGCAAGAAAGAGGTTTAAATGCATTACACGTCGTGGACAGCCATTTTGTATCCAGCCTTCAATAGGTTATTTGCCATTCTGAAACCCATATTTCCCAGCCCTATGAATCCAACATTCTGTGATATATTCATAAACCGATAAGTATAAGTAACTAAGGCAAAAGAATACTCCACCAAAAAAACCCAAAAAAAAAAAAAAAAGAAACGCCATAAATTTCACTAATTAATCCTGAAAGAACACTAGAAGAAACAAGCCCCATTCTTTTCAACAGAAACACTAGATGAAGAATATATACACTTTTATAATAAAATGCCCCATTTTCCTCTCTCAGTTTCTCAAATACCTGATTGAGAAAGGTCATTGTGGTGATTCATATGTATGTCAGAAGCACAATGAATGAACATCCTTCTCAAAAATAAACACACACGCATACATCTTCTCAAAAATAAACACACACGCATACATATGCGTTAGATCAACTAGGGGGCAAAATGAAGGTCGAAGACTCACAGATTTCAACTTTCAATGCAAAGATTAACTTATTTAAGTATGGCTGCAATAGAATTGTCAACGTTTTCTATAAGAAAATCGACACCATTTCAAATTCAATAGCTTAGTTGTATCCTTTCCCTAAAATTTCGAGTTTAAATCCAAATAAACCCAACATTTACCTATCCCAATAAAATATAGGAAGAGTAAATTGAGTAGAATTATATGCAATGAGACACAAGATTACTCAGAAATCTATTAGCCTACCAAATACCCGGCATACCCAATAGTGATTACGAACTTTATGATGAATCTTTCAACTTAAATACCCATATACATATAAACATCTGCTATCATCTTCTTAACATAAAGCAAAATCCTTTTAACACAACAGAATCTGCTTCATCATTTTTCGTACATACATTTCCAGTTTAGAATGGCTAAATAGCGCTTCGTAACGCATATTATAGAATCCAAATAACAAACAAAAGAAAATCTTATGACTATGTCTCAAGTTCACTCTCAAAGTACACTCCAAAAAAATAAAAAATAAAAAACACTTCAATCGAAACAAAAGAAAATGAAAATGAAACAAACCCGTCAAATTTTACCAAAACCCAGATGAGAATTTACAGTGAAGAGCACGGTCACGTATAATTATAAACCTCAAACAACCCAAAAGTGATATATATATATATATATATGTGCATCAAAGCTGTTAAACGCCAAGAAGAAAAAGTTCACCTCAAACTGGGATGAGACTGGCACTGTAGAAAATCTACGCATTTCAGAAGATTGAACGGGAAGTGATATAAATGCAGATTTGAGTTTAGAGAGAGACACAAGAGCTCTGACCCTGCTAATCGCCATTGATAGACAGCTTCTTCCCTCGCTTCAAGCCTTCGTCTAATGTCCGATTGTAGCAAGGCTCTTCGTCGTCCTTTTTCATGCATAATAATGCAATTATTACTTATAACACATCATGAACAGTGAACAGTCTGAACTGATACCTAACGTCTGACTCGTTATCTGTTCCGATAAACATCATCGCTGTCACTTACCATTGATACTACAATAAATAATTATATTGACACGTACAAAAAACAAAATTAAGTTAAATAATTTTTATTATTATATTAATATAAATAATATAATAAAATTATTTAATTATTAATTATAAATAAAAAAATTAAAAATATATTTTACAAATTTTTTACTGTAAATTTTATTTTAATTTTTTATTTACAATAAATTTATTTTTTTATTAATTAAATAATTTTTTATATTATTTATTATTACGTGATAAATTACCACACTTAAAAATTTTGTATATTATTAATTAAATTTGAGACCTCTTACGTTATATATCAGTCACATATGTTTATCATTTGTTTCAGTTTCGAAATTTTTCAGTATCAATGTCGGACACGCACCAGGAAGTGTCACTAAATTTAGCATTACTGTTATTGTCATTTTATTAAGGTTATTACCAAATCTACCCCCTAAACTTTGTAAAACTAATAAATTAGTCCACAAATATATCACTTATCTCAAATTAATCTCATTTCCGTAGAAAGATTTTCTATTCTAACCTATTCGGTGGCGGTAATTTTATCTGTAAACTCATTAGTACTCGTTTGTTATAAAATAAATTTAGTATATATTTTAGCGAACTTGAGACAAGTTTAAGAAAAAAATTTAAAAATTGTAACGAATTTGAAATTGATATGGATATGAATAGATATTCGTAAGTAGTAATTTATTACTTTTATTCTTTTGTAATTATAAATTTATTATAATTGATGATAGTGAATACTTACTTAAAACTTTCAAAATTTGATAACTGTACTTTTAATACTTTACTTGCGATATTTTATAAGTATATTATTTTTCTTACAGCTTCAAAATTTAATAATTTTTCTAATCCTTTCCATTTTGCTATCTCCGTATATTCTTAAATTTATTATTAAAAAATATTTAAAAAATTAATTAATTGAATATACATGATTATATAACTAGCAGATATATACTTCAAATAACTTTGTTGTATATTTATGGTAATTCAACAAGAAACTCTATAATGTAAAATATTATTATATTTGTAGTATTATGTGTAGAAGGTATTAAATTCATTATCTTATTTGTAATATTAGATTCAACAATATTTTTGTCATCTTTTATTTTTAGATTTATAAGTTTATAATTTTTTATTTTGAATATATAAATTCGTAAACTTTTATTTTGAATTTATAATATTTTATGTATAAATTTATAAAAAATTATTTATTTTTTTATGAAATTATGATCAATTTTATTTTGTATTGAATATACTTAATATTTTATATGAATGATGTATTTTATTTTAAATTAATACTAAACATTTATAATTTTAATTAGATATTTTATAAATTAAAATTTTATATTTAATAATAATATAAATATAATTTGAGAATACAAAAAAAAAATTTACAAATATCTATACAAATTTGGTAATTGTTAAAAATTTGTTTAAGTAAATTTAGTAATGAAATGTAAAACCCACGACAAATTTAATGCATATTTAATATTAAATTTTTTTAATGGATACATATGCAAGTTTGAAGGTATCTATCTCAATTTCTCACTCCCTGTCCATAAATTCATCCTTGTTTATGGCCATTTAATTATAGTGAATAAATTAAAAAATTACATAAAATTTTGATAAAATTAAATAATAAATAATAAATTAATGTGTCAATAATTTACTTATTTTATAATATATATATATATATAAATTAATAAATTAATATGTTAATAAATTATAATTTTGACTCTTAGTAAAAGTTATAATAAAATTAAAATTAAACAAACTAAAATAGATGAAATGTTTAGAACTATTTACTTTTTTATTAATTTTATAAAAATATTTTTTATTTAATAAAAGAAAAAAAATTATAATTTTTTTCTTTGTTAATTTTGTGTTAATATATTAAAAAATAACTAATAATTATAATTGTCCATTTAATTTTATATTGACTAATTATTTTTTATATTAATAAAACTTTTATTTAATCCATCCTCATTCCTCACAAATATATGTAAAGTCCCTCTAATTTTTAATTGCATCAAAACACTCCCTCCACTAAAAACTAAAGAGTACGGTAAATTTACAATATAATTATCTTACCCTTTTTTTTCCTTTTTAATTACGGCTTAAACTCTACGATTTAATGATGACAATAATTAATTTGAGATTAGTGGCAAAATTAGTGAACTAATATGTTTAGTTTTGCAAAATATAGGGACGAGTTTGATAATACCCCTCTGGATTACTTGATTGGGAGAGTGAGATGGAATCATGATAAATAATGCTTATCGGGACTGGAAAAGGTGAGTTGTATTTTATACAAGGCATTTGGCTTGATTTGCCATCAATTAGTGGGAAACCAGAGAAGATTAATAGAAATAATGGTGCGTTTACTATGCATAATCAGAATTTTAAATTTAAAATTAAAATCATATTATATTTATTTATTAAAATAAAAATAAAATAAACGAGTGCCACGTATTAAGATATTAAAAATGAGAATTTAATTTTTAAGAGAAACTTAAAATTTTTAAAATTAATTATTTTATTCTTATATAATAATTTAATATTTTATTTTATTTTTTATTTTAATTAAAAAATATAAAAATTAAAAATATAATATTTAATATTATTTTTATAGTATTGTTAACAAAATTATTATTATTATTATAATTAATTATTAATAAAAATAATTTTTTAAACAATAATAATTACAATTATTATAATTAAACAGTACTAATGATAATAATTAAAATTAGGTAAAAATATTTTAATAATTTAAAATAAATTTTTTTATTTCAAATTTATTTTTTTACAGTTAAAATAAATAATTTATTTTAATCCTTATTTCAATTGGATTTCAATCTATTTAAGTTAAGAATTAGTGTTTACTCGGGCCTTTTAAGAGAAATTAAAATTCCTTCATCAATCATACAAGCCTGCAAAAAGCATAATTACTATCTCAAATCTTTGGATGCCAATAGCTATTTATACAAGGATTGTGCACAGAACGTGTATACTTGACAGTCTAGAAAACAAGGTAGGCAAAAGGAAATCCACGTGAATGACACTCATTTTTGCCAAGCCATTAATGTCCTGCGGGTGCAATTCCCACTGGAAGTGGGAACCCTGGCAAAATGGTGAGCATAGCTCAGATGGAAGGGGAAAACATTTGGGAAAAAGAAAATTCCATTCAAAATATGCTCCATTTTTACAACAAATTATTGTTGATACAATAGGCTGGTCACACTAAAAATGCCAAAAATGACATACTCAAAAAAGGGAGCCAATGAGATATTAAGTTCCCCCAAATTCAGCACCAAATTAACCAGATTCAAGAAAACTATATGGACGATAGATCTTCGTATATAGTCTTGATACCTGGCCTCTCAGAAACTGAACGTAGACATCTTAGAGCTATTCCAAGGACCTCCTTCATTCCCTTTTCAGCAGCGGGATTCACCATCTCTGGTGTTAATGCAGCATCAAAGCACTCTGAGCCATGACCTTCTGCAACCTTCAACCGCATCCAATCTGTCAAATCAACCCCAGCCCCTTCACCGGAAATAACATCACCTGCACATCTACCAGTAAGAAGCTCCAACAGGATCACTCCAAAGCCATAAACATCTGATTTGAAGGAGGGGTGTGGTTTCTTGGAAGCAGCTAATTCTGGTGCACGATAACCCAATACCCCAGCATCAAGAATCTGTTCTATGGTGCCAGCTTGGGTCATGAGACGGTGGAGGCAGTAATCAGCAACACGTGCATTAAGATCAGGTCCATCTAGTAGTATGTTTGTTGCTTTTAGGTTACCATGTGGAACAGTGCGGTCAAAATGGAGATAGTTCAGGCCACGTGCAACATCAACTGCTATTTTGAGCCTCTGGACCCAAGTTAATGGTGGACCTTTTCTTCCTGGTCGATCTGAGAATAAAGATTTATCAGCAATGGTAAATGAAGTTTAGCTGAATCCATAAGAGTCATGTATACAGAAGAGCTAAACTTGAAGATCCTATCATGTCTAAACCACATTTACTTATAACTAAATGATCGGCCTATCATATATAGGTGGTTGTACAATTTGAACAAATGCATGAATAGATATCTAAAATGCTGTATTGCTAGATATCCATACTTCTTTGCTACAACCTAGAGTGTGAGCTGGGTTTACATATAACACCATGCAGCAGCCATTCAGTCAATTGCTTTCCCTAATGCTACAATCAATCAAACAAAAAAGACAAAACAAAACAGTCTTAAAGCCTCAATGATCCATCACTCTGGCTACAATAAAGCAGGAAGGTGACAGGAATCATAGTAACTTTAAGTGAGAGTCAATCAAATTTTGCATAAACCCCTACTCCAAATTAAGAATGATAGATTTTAGAAAGGATAACACATTCCTTTCATCTGGTTTTTCCAATAACTAATAGATCTACAATTGGCATGTCAAAAGGCAAGAAACCAAAATGATATAGTGAAGTATGCTTGAGACTTCTTGGTAAAAGATGAAAGTGAACAAGCTATATACTCAAAATTTAATAGGTTGCAAGACAGAGAGGGGCTAAATGTTACCATAAAGAAAGCTTGCAAGACTTCCAGGTGAGATATAATCTGAAAGAATAAGCTTCTCATGCTGCGTAGGCCCCCAATAGTACCCTCTCAAACCCACAACATTTGGATGCCTAATATTTGCAAATTTTTTAGCTTCCTTAGCAAATTCCTTTCTCTGCTTTGCCACACCTTCTCTCAACCACTTCACAGTCAAGAACATCCCATTCTCTAGTGTTGCCCTGTAGGAAGTCCCATGGCTGCTCCTCCCCAACACTTCAGCTGGGGCCCTTGATAGCTCCTCGGGTGTCAAAGTGATTGTATCATCAAGAAAATGCAGCTCACCAACCAATCGATCAGGTGATCTGACATCCAGTCTTGCTAGATTTTCAGCAGTAAATGAATCCCCAGACTCCGGGGACCAAGACAAATGGCCAGTTTTTGATGGCGAGAAGCCAGTCACTGCTGCCATTTTCTCATCAGGACTTATAATCCCAGATGACGAACCTTTTTTTGAAGACATGAGATCCCCAGCTGAAACAACCAGAGCCCCACCACCGCCTGCTCCACTACTGCCAGAGGGGTTTGTTACAGGACGCCTACGCATATCTTTATCTGTAGTATGAGCTGGTGGCAATCTCCTTGATACACGGACGTAGTGTGTGAAGACAGCAAGCAGGATTATAATTATAACAGCAATTACACAGGAAACTATTATGATGACTTTGACAAAAGTGTTGATAGGCTTTCTCTTGGAACTTTCAGCAGGAAAATTCCCTGATCCAGGAGGACCACCCAGAAAACTTAATCTGGAGTTCCCAGGATAGAAAGAAGAACTGGGAAACTTTCTCAAATTTTCAGGAACAACCCCAGAAAAATCATTGTGTGAAACATTAAAGGTTTCTAGGCTGTTAGGCAAGTTGTTTGGCAAAGGACCAGAAAAATGATTCTGGGATATATCTAATGAGTTAAGAGAGCTCATGTTGACCATAGAAGTAGGCAGAGAACCAGATATATTATTTCCTGCAAGATTGAGCACTTTGAGTCCAACCAATGACCCAAGTCGATCAGGAAAATAGCCACCAAGATGGTTATGAGAAAGATCAAGAACCTGAAGATTGGATTCACTAGGAGGGGAGAATTCAATGGCACCAGTGATTAAATTATCAGCAAGGTAGAGTTCTTGCAACGTGGATGAGGTTAGGAGATCGGATAGAAAATGTCCATCTAAGTGGTTGGAACTGAGATCAAGGACACTAAGCTTCGGATATTGAGTGATTACTTTTGGGAGAGAGCTACTAAGGGAATTGTGGGAGAGGTTCAAATGATTCAAACGTAAAAATTGTGGTGTTACCTCAGGAATGGAACCTGTCAAACGATTTTGGCTGAGATCAAGATACTGAACGTTACTCCATTTCACTATTCCAGTAAGATTTCCTTCAAATTGGTTATTGGAAAGATCAAGTGCAGCACAGCTTCCGGTCAGCAAAGGAAGTTCACCTGTGAGCCCATTTGAGGAGAGATTAAGCGTGCGGAGAGTTGTCGACAATATCATACTCACAGGCCCTGAAACATGAACTATAATGTGAGATGCAAGGTAACCACACTAAGTATGATTAGACCCCACTAAAAATATTTCACAACCAAACATCAGAATGATATAAGTCAAAGAGAATATAGCGATGCAAGGCACCTGAGAGATTGTTGCCACTCAAATCCAGGTCAGTTAAAAGCAAGGAATCTCCTTTCAACAAGTCGTTAGGAATAAACCCTGAAAATCTGTTGTTGCTGAGCTTGAGGACTTGAAGCTCATAAACAAAATTGAATCCAGGCAATTCACCAGAAAACTGATTGTAGCTCAAATCCAACACCTTCAAGTTTTCAAAAAGCTGTAGCTCACCTCCATTTACCAATGACCCAGTAAGTTGGTTGTGGCTAAGATTTAAATACTTGACACTCTGAGAAAGAGCCGGTAAAAATTTATGAGAACTAGAGCCTACTAACATATTCCCACTGAAATCAATATGACTGGCATTTGTCAGAAGGAAAAATTCTGCATCAAGATGACCATCAAGCATGTTCTCATGCAAATCAAGAACCTGAAGAGCCGAAATCAGCTCAAACCCTTTAGGGATAGCCTTGATAAACCCATTAGAAGACAGGTTTAGATATACCAAGTTATTTAGCCTCGTCAACGACGACGGTAGTGACCCAGAAAATGAATTGCGGCTTAAGTCCAAAGACTGGATGGAAACAAGCCCTGATATTGAATCAGGAATTAAGCCAGAGAAGTTGTTCCCAGACAATGAGAGGTTCCGCAAGCTCTCTAATTTACGAATCCCTGAAGGTAATGGTGAAGAAAAAAGATTTTCAGAGACATCAAGAAACTCAAGGCTTTTGAAGTCACCTATGTTGTCCGGTATTGTGCCCAAAATGGAGTTGTTTGCCATGGAAAGCTTCACAAGCTTTGAGAGATTAGAAAACACACTCAAATCCGCAACGGCGGAAAGGCCTAAGTTATCAAGGACAACACCAGCAACATTTCCCCCATTGCAAACTATTCCATTCCATGAAGAAGGGCAGCCATCAAAATCAATGGACTCCTCGTTCCATGAATCAAGAACATAACCAGTGGGGTCATTCTTGATTCCTTTCTTAAATTCAAGCAATGCCAAAATGTCCTGTGAAGGAAGTTGCCCCATGGAAAAGAGGAAAAATAGGGATAATACTAAAAGCCTAAAGAGCTTCTTCATATTTATCAAATCACAGGATACACCCAAGAAAGACAAAAGCTAATTTCAATAACAGAAGCGGAATCTCTAGTCTTCTCCTCCACAAACTGGAACAAACCAAACTAAATACAACATGAAAACATACGACAGAACGATTATTATATCTTCAATATCAGAGAAATAATCCCTTTAGAGCAAGAGACAAACTCATTGAGAGAAAAGATGGGCTTTTTCAAGCTCTTGATTGTACGAATCCAACCAAGTTGCAAGCTTTCTACAGTTAAAAAAATGGAATGGACTCAACTAGCCTTTCTTCAATATAATTAACATAGACAGTTCCAGAAATTGAAACCAGAAGCTGACTTCACACAAATGATAAAAAAGCTGAAAATGTGTATACGGTAAACGCACTAAATCCACACATTTTTACCCGATCATGACCAAATCTTGGAAGATTTGAGCTTGAAGAGACTCATTCTGCTTCCTAAACAGCATTTTCTAACCAAGATCTCTTCTCATTTGACAATGTAGGATCCACACTAACTATTTCTACAAAAGGACTCAAACTTTAAAGCAAGCAAAGCAACGTCTTGCATTTACAGGAGCTTGCAGCAAGATATATATGAGGTTACAGCTTACCTTCTTCTGCAAACACACTGCAGAACCAAAGTACAGTAGGACACTAAGAAACCCATAAAACAAAAAACAAGAAATGGGTCTTCAGTCTCTCAACTAGAATGTAACTAATAATAGGGACCCAGAAATATTTTGGCCTTAAAAACCCACTAAAAAAAAAAAAACTTTTTAGCTGCTTTAAACCGCCGAAGCCCTAATCTTTCTCTAAGAAAATAACCACAAACCACGAAAATGATATTAGCTTTGTCCCTCAGTCTGAGAAAACATGTGCAAGACCCGAACAAAAACCCTAATATGTCTGTTTGGCTGTTACTGATTTTGACAACCAAAAGATTAAAATAATACTAATTTTTGTTCATTCTTTTGAGGGTGCAGTGTCAGTAAAAGACAAAAAGATAGCGGGAAAATGTTTAAGGTCTTAGTCTTTGGTTTCTAATACCCGTAACAAGGGATTTACCCGCCAAAAAAAAAAAAAAAAAAAAGAGTCTATTTCCAAAACATAGTGGACGTCAAAGGATTTATCAAATCCAGTTTTAAGTTTTTATTTTATTTTATTCCCCTTTGTTATCTGAGTGCATGAGAGAGTGTGATGTCAGTGCCACGTGGAAGGGACCCACAATGCCCATTTGACCAGGCAGGCTCTCCACGAGTTCCAATAACAATACACAGTGGAGTTGGTGTAGAGCCCATGGTACGGGACCCAGCGATCAGATATCAACCGTTTATATCTCGACACGTGAACAACGTGGTCCCAGTTTAACAGTATGCGGGTCCTTAACTTGCAGTTGCTTCGCAAAGCTGACTTATCGTTGTTGGTTTGTACACCTAGGATAATCTATTAAATTTTATTTATTAAAAAATAAAAAATAAATTTAATTAAAATAAAATTTAAAATTTTTATTATTTTTTATACTCGTGTACTATTAAATTTTAAAAAATTAATGATGCAAAAATTTAAGAGAATAGATTAATCATAAAATCAAGAAAAAAAAGTATGCGGTCCTTGATGTGGTTGTGTTTTGTCTGTTATCATGTTATTGTCCGTGGAGTAAACTTTCTCTTTTCTGGGTTTGAGCGATCGTGTGATAATTATTGTGTTTAGGAAAACAGAAGATGATTAATAAGAATCGAATGAACAAGAACATAACTGTCACACAGTCATCGTATTTTGCAAGTACATAACATGCATGAAAATTGTTAGGGCACTCAGTTCTATGTATTCTTTCGTTCAAAAATGTATAAAATAATAATAAATAATATTTAAAAATATATATAATTTAAAATATATAATAAATAATATTTAAAATATAAATAAAATATTAAAATATTAATATAAAAATTAAAATATATTTATATATTAATACATATATATATATATTAAAACGTATATATATTATAGATAATTTTAATATATATATAGTTAATTTATGTTGTTATAGAATATATACTTTGATTATTTTGATCCCGTGGTAAAAGAAAGAGATTAATCTATGAATTTTTTTATAATAATACTAAAAATAAATTTATATATTGTATTAATGCAAAAATTAAGGTTAAAAAATTTATTTAATTTATATCTAACTATATAAATAAACATAAATAAATATTAATTAATTAAATTAATAAAATCTATTAAATTAATAGAACAAGTTTAAAATGCAAACATCGGTGGTTCTATTGAATTTGAAAAAAATTTCGATTATGTTCTTGTACTGATTTTAAAAAAAATTGATGTAAGAATAAAGTGACCAAAAAAAAAAGTTAATTTTGTATTTAATATTTATTGTATTGAGGTACGAAAGCGAGGTAAAGTGGAGTGTCTAGTAACTTAAAATATAAAAAGGAAGAGGTGCTTTTGTGTTTTTTTTTTTTAAAAAAAAAAAACACGAACAATCAAAGTATTAGCCCTTTAATAAAATATTTAATTTTTTAAAAATAACATAAAAATTTTAAAAATGATACTAGAGATACGAGATTCGGAGAAGTTCATTCAACAAAATTAGGGAGAGTTTTAAAATATGTTTGATAACATTTTTAAAATGAAATATATTAAAATATGAAAAAAATATATATCTTAAAAAAATTGAAAATAAGTTTTTTTGTGTGCCCACGATCGAGCATTGTTGTTGTTCTAGAAAGTTGTTAGTGGTGGAATGCAATATGATGATTGAAAGAACCTAAACACGATCCAACGAACGAATGAAGAAGCTCAAATTCTTACGAGTCAAAAGAGGAAAATGATGCCCAAATACACTAATGTTCACAAAAGTAGAGCCATGTAAAATTATGAGTGCAAGCTTTCTTCAACACAAGTTATGTTAATGGGAAATTTGAGATTGCCTTTTAAATAACATATAATAATACTACCTAATAGATATTGAGAATTTGTTTGAAATTTGAAGTGCCATACTTCTAATCTAATCCATAACAAAATAAAATTATTTGCTTGAACTAGTAACTGTTAAATATTAATAGATAACTAAAAATAAATATTTAATAAACACTTTCAATTTTTGTACTTTAAAAATAAAAAGAGAAAGAAAGAAACACAATATCACAGATATATTAATTGTAAAAGAAAGAGAAAGATTCTTCATTGTTAAAAGGACCTTATGATTTAATTCTAAAGCTTTTGAAGATGTTTGTAACTTTTCATTTCCACATGAAAGGCTGAAAAAAGGTTACCTACTTGGACTTCTAAAGTGGGATAGTTGTTTTTAAAGATTAACAGACCACCTTATTTGTTTATTAACTAAGCTTTTTAATTTTGAAGATTCTTGTAAATATGTAAAGGCTCAAATGCAAACCACTTTAAAGCTTTAAAGGTAAATTAAAATAGTTTGTTCTCCACTCTCAAATTTAGAGACACAATTAGTGATGATAACAGAGTTGAACCTAAACCAACCCATTTATAGACTTATTTATTATATTCAAAATATATATTTATTATAAATTTATATTTTATAAATAAATACTAAATAATTCAAGTAAATAATTTTGTACATTTAAGCCATTTTTTTATTAAATAATTTTTTAACTATTCTATTTTAAATCAATTTAATCTTATAACATTAATTGAATTATTTGTGTAATTTTGAGTGATTTATTTAGATTCATGGACCAATTCAGGCACAAGCCCACGTGAACCAGTCCTTGTGGATTATGTCGAAGTGCTTATATATATGCTGCAAACTTAAGTTGACTCTGCCTGGGATCAACACCAATCCAATCCATCCTGACCTCCGAGCCCGTATGAGTCCAATTTTCATGATCCAAGCTCCGCCTGTAGTTTCAATGATCATTACATGTACATTAAAATCTCTGTAAATTGGTAAAGTTGGGATAATTTCAAATTTATTACTCAAAAAAATTAATTAAATGATAAATTAATAATTTATTATATATAAAGTGTGTTTACAATTTTATGAACATACATTTGATCAACTAAAAATTCATTGTATTTTACCAAAATTTATTTTGTGAAAGAAAAAATGACCTAAGAAAACTTGGATGAATCCTTAAATGAAGAAGGCATTCATGAACTTTAGACAATAATCTAAGATTTGGATTATTGTGATTGAATGGATATAAATTACCTCTTGAATTACCTTGATAAAGACTATGCAAGTTCAAAGATTTCAAGTTTAGATGAAATTGTTGCTAGCATCAATAAAAATCTTCTTGATGGTGAAGCCAAAGATGATATAATATCTTTGAAGCCTGGTACCGAGAAGAAAGCACTCAGAGTATCAACAACACTTGTTGTAATTCAAGAGTTCAACCCCATAACTTTTAGATACAATATGAAAAATTAGGGATGAAATCCAACGGAATTTAAATATTAAAAATAGATAACAACAATTATAGTTTAATAAATTACCATAATCAATCATATTTATAATTCTAACAAATAATTAATTTATAATACAAATGAGACCTCAAAATTATATAAGAATTTTTAAAAAATTATTATATTATTAATTTATCAAAACTATTAATTTAACCAATTAGCTAGAGAATAAAAGTTTTTATATAATAGAAGTTATTAATTTATTGAGCATTAATTTATAAAGTTACTTTGTATTAATATGATACAAACTAGTAAAGCTACTTGTGTTCATCTATTATAGATCGATTAAATTTTAAATGCTAAATCATGATGAGTAAAACTGAAATGTAACCAAAAGTATGCCATTTTAATCTATAAAATTTTCATACAACGGTCTAGCTATTAATTGATAGCTCTCTCAAATATGACTAGCATGTACGATTTCATGAAATAATCATACAGCAAGACTGCAAAACAGGATACAGATGATTATGATTGAACACCATACATGCAAACCAACGGATCAAAATAAATAACTAACTTTAATTTCTATTTGGGTTGTAAATCTCACTTCTTCCCACCACCGGAAACATTGAACTTGAAAAATATTATGTCCCCATCTTGGACAATATAGGTTTTTCCCTCCTGCTTGTACTTCCCAGCAGCCTGTGCAAAATGCATTACTTCATATCACAATCCCCAAAGTTCAGGCCAACTAAAGCTACGAAGCAAGGGAAGAATTCTGATTCCAGTCTAGTTTGGGAATGTCAGATTAACTTCTGGAAAATAGATTACAAAAACACTTTCATTTTTTACGGGGTTCAAGGCCCTCAAGGTTTAAGGATCATTTCCAGAGGGCCTAGATCAAAATCAATAAGATTGTATGATTTCACCATCATCTTACGAGCTGCCCAAGTTTGTAAGGCATGGATCCTAGAGTTGCTATCTTGTTGTCATCCTTAGACCCTAGTCTTTGCATATAAGCCACAATCTAAAGTTATTATTCTGTTCTCATCATAATTCTTTTTTGCAAGTGTGTTCAACTGCTCTCAATTTCTTAGGCCACAAGTAGGATTATTACTCCTGAGCAATGACACAGCAAATTTAAAATGTTTACCTTAACAGCTGCCTCACTACCATGTTGCTTCAGATCTTCAAATTTCATTACCTAAACACCAAGAAGTCCAAGTCAGTAACTTTTAGATGTTTAATATACATTTCAACATAACAGTTGGTGAATCAAGTACAACTGTTATCTAGTTTTAGGCAAATGATAAAACTTTGCACCGTTTGGTTAAACTTTTTGAGGTAGCATAGATCAAAAATTAATGTACATCCCTTCTTTTAGCTGCAGGTCAATGTTAAATGTCATGCTGAGGGAAATGCCATGAAACAAATTATAGAAAGAAACATAATATGTGATGAAAGGACAGTAGCAATGGCTGGGACAGTGTAGTTGGCCTGATGCTAATGATTACAGATGACAGGGCGCTTAACAGTTGTAAGAAGGATGAGACTGTGGTAATCGTGGCGACAGTTGTTTTCTCATGTGTCCCAGCTTTAAGGCAATATAGGCATGTAACTAGTATGGCCAATAATGCACCAGACAAAATTTTGACATAAGCTGTATGTACAAAACACTATAACTGTTCTTTCAAACTTTCAATGTTAAGGACAAGAAACAACCTCAGCACAGATGAATCCTCTCTCAAAGTCAGTATGGATAGTCCCAGCAGCCTGAGGAGCCTTTGTCTGCCGTCTAATTTGCCAGCACTTCACCTGCAGAAGGCAAAATTAGGAGGACATTCATCCATTCATCCTTATGGAAGGTACAGTTCAGCATTTTAACTGAAAGGAACATCACAATGAAGATTTTTATCATGCAAACCAAAACAATGGCATCATACAAGGAAAAAATGCATATATGTATAACAAAGGAGAGTTACTCGAATTGAAGTTGAATTCTCCTAACATTTACAACTATTCAGTCACACATTACAGTGGAGAAATACCATGCAAATCCACAATTCAATATGCACATCCATGTGACAGCATAATGAATAGTAGAGGAAGAAAAACTATCATGAAGTAATGGGTTATTAAACAGCTTTACATCCATGCAATACTTCTACAGAACTTACTGGTAATATACAAATGAAAGAAATTGACATCAAGAATTTGTAAGACATCTATATTACCTCATCGGGGCCTGCCGTGAAAAAGTATATAAGATTAATTGCTGAAAAGCCCGTCTTGATGATTTTTGGAAGAGCACTGTTGCAAAATTGATCACAGTTAACTTGATTGTATACTTAATAGAATCCAGTGCTTGTTCCTATTGTATAACTCCAGAAACTTTCTCCACTAAAATTCTTTTTTTTGGCACTTTTATTTTCTCCTGGTTAAATATATAGTGTTTTAGAAATGCATAAACCACATTGAAGATCTTTTTTGAAAGAAGTATAACCATGCATCTCTGAATCAATATATCTAAAAAACATTTTACACGGACAGATAACGAAGACAAACTAGTAAATTATTATCACAATCTAACAATAATTACTTAAAACAATCACATGTAATAGCACTGTAATTGTGTTTTTTTTTTAAATTTTTTCTCTTTCTTTTTATATTTCGATATCCCAATTAGTAAATAATTTTTTTTCCTAAGGTATACATACTTTATTACACGGATCCTTCTAAAATGCACAAACCTCTGTAACTTGTTCTCCTCACAATACTTTGCCGCTTCATCTGGTGGCATATCGGCAAGATTTCTCTCTAACACACAACTGAAAGGAATAATTGGTTCACCACCATGTTCTTGAACCCTAAAAAAGGATAATGCAACTTTCATTCCTTTTGACAAAAAGAATACATAGAATTGACACAATTATATACTATGCTCTTTGAGATGAATAATCCCTTTCAAGAGGCTTAAATCAATGTTACAGCAAAAATGGTACCATGCATGAATCTTGGGCAAGAACTTGTTTTTCTTTCTTTGGTAATCCTTCTCATTCATGTTAACCTGTGGATCAATATCAATACAGTGATCATAAAAGATCAAAGACCACATCATTACAACTAACTCGGATGAAAATTTTCAATATTGACAGAGTAAGAGTAAACACAAATAATACAACCCAAAAGGGCTGTAGCATAACAGCTAAGTCTTCATAGATGCTGCAGCCATCTGCGGAAAATTTTTTCACACAAATAGTTCTTCTTTTGGGAGCAAATAGTGAACTCAATTCATTATCTCAGGGACGAAAATATCACCAACTTCCTTTCGCTTTTCTTTCTTCATAAAAAATATTATAAGTACTAAGATTTTCACTTGTATACAGTAATATTCTGGTTAAACTGAGACAACTAAAACAAGCAGAAATAGATATGAAAAGAGGGAGAGGAAATGTGTCTAAATATAAGTACAAGAAATAAGTGACAAGTATAGTTAGCTCAACAGATCCCGAAGCAAACTCTTTCACACTATGATGAGATAAGAAAAAAGGGCTTACCAAGTAAACTACAGGTTTGGCAGTAAGCAATTGAAAGGTATTCAGTATCTCAATATCAGCAGCCTTCCAGTCACCCAGGCGGACGTCTTTTCCGTCCTCAAGCCAGGCCTTGACCTTTAGATACCAAGCCAGCACTAGATATCATTACTTCTTTAAAGAAGAAAAATAGTAAAATATAGCTGAAAATTCAGGTCAAGTTTCTTAATCCAGCCAGTAAAGCCACAAACCCTTAGGCACAACTCAAGCTCTATCTTCAACTGTTTGTCATTGCTCCTCTTCATGCTCTTCTCAAGATCTTCAATTCTCCTTTCCACGAATTCAATATCCTACATGTCACATACAAAATAGCATGTTCTTGAGCATCTATTTCCACAGATAAGTTGAGACTTGAGACACCAAAGATATTCAGCAAAAAGTAAAGTGAAAAAATATGTAAACAAACAAAATAAATTTTCTGGAGAAGTTGCAGAGCTTACTTAGACAGAGATTTATAAATGACAAAAAGTCACACTTTTGCACAGAGTCAGAGGAAAATAAAGAGACTGCTTTTGATGCACTTTCAGATCACAATATTAGTATACAAAACCATTGACCATTAAAATAATGGGAATTCAGAAGAAAGGAAATAACATTCATAGTGATAGCAACACCAAAGGAGACATAACACTGATGACACAAAAGAGGGCGCAGAGTGTATTGCATAACCATTATGCGACAATACTAAGTGTGGCAGGCACTAGGCATTGGGTGAGGGAGAGATGGTTGTGCAATTTTGAGCATGTAATCACACATAATCCTATATCTAAAGTAAAACAAAATATAGGCACAACCCTCATCAATGCATCAGTACCTTGAGATTGAAACCAACCAAGCAGCCGAGATTCAAACAGAAAGGACACTTGTAGAAGTTTAGAAATGATACAATTGAACACCAGAAAATATACATACGATTTTTTTTCCCTTCAAATTTCTCAACAATGAAAATAAAACAGAGGATTTCACAATAAAAGCTAGAATTTTGACCAACAACAGTAAACCAGCAAACCTTTTGCAAACATACTACTCTCACTTGTATGGACAGAATGTTTGAAAATCTGTATAAACATTGTATTCCACACGCATACCAAGTATAACTTGAAAACTATAGGTCAATGTACAACACTTAGGCATACATCAGCTGCAAGAGAGAGAAATCAAGACCCATAATTATCATGACCCTCTCTAGAATGTTAATAACTACCAAAAATTCTGAGGGGCAAGTTATCAAACTCAAACTCATAATAATAAAACAGAAATCCTAATCATGCACTGCAGCTAAGTGCTTGCCATTCACAAATAATTAGAATGATCACAAATAGCCTTTCCTAAATTACTGTAGTTTCAAAACTTAATTAGACAATGATTTCAGATCATAGCACAAACAAATCAAGTATCCACCAACAAAAGCCCAAAGAACACACTTGTAAACTTGAAACCCAGAAACACTAATACCTTTAGACGTAATTCTGCACTGATAACCTCTAAATCCCTGACGGGATCAACAGAGTCATCAACATGGATAACGTCCGGATCTTCAAATGCACCTATAACATGTAATTTGAAAATTGAAAAGGTGAATTCCACAGTATTAACATTATGAATCACGAACAAATCAGCATAAGAATGAATAACTATTGAACTACCAGTATGAAATAAGTTACACAATAATGAGAAATGAAGAAATCTTTTGGCACGTTAGAGTTAAAAATAGCAGTGATATGTTATCAAAGTCGATGACATTCATTCATTAGACCTCTTCATTAGTATATAGAGGGGCCAAACAACATGCGCTCAAGTAACAATCCTGGCCAACATAGACCATCACACTTTAGTATTAAATAGTAGCACTCGATGAAACCAAAAGTTTTGAACTTTCAATCCTGGTCTACTACTGCACTCTGTCGACATGGGACAGGTGGAAGATGAATGAAAATCGTGGGTGCATACAATAACAAAATAATTTCAAAAATATAATGGGATAGACCATGATACTTAGAAGGACAGGAGAAACGATTTTAATTCAGTCATGATTCTGCAGATCACCGACCCAGGATATGAATAATTGGAGGACTCATAAAACTGATTAAATAGAGGATGTAGGAGCATTCAGAGATCTTCTTTATTAAAAAGATTGATGTCTTACGTAAAACATGAAAAATGCCATCGACAGCTCGGATGTGAGATAAGAAACTGTTGCCCAACCCTTGTCCTTCGTGGGCACCTCTAACTAGTCCAGCTATATCATGGATCTCAAGGAAAGCAGAAACCTGATTGTCAAAATTTAAAAATATATCAATGTCACAACAATAACAAAAGTGCAACATAAATCTAGAACAATTTTATTGAAAATTCAGTAACAGACCTCGCTTTTTGGCTTGCACAATTTGCATAGCCACTCAAATCGCTCATCAGGAATATTAACTCGAGCTTCGTTAGGCTCAATAGTGCAAAACGGGAAATTCTCAGCAGGTATTGACAACTTTGTAAGCGTGTTGAAAAGAGTAGATTTGCCAACATTCGGCAATCCAACCTGAAACCACCAGCAATAGTTTAAAAAAAAAAAAAAAGAAATAGATAACAGTACTACTATAACAGCGTGTTTGGAATTGCAACATTTTGTATTTCCAAAAGCTTCCAAATGATGAAAAACGCCTTTGTTACTTTGTATTGCTTTCCCAAAAAAATATCGATCACAAATTTTATTAAAATCAGGCGTATTGATTTAATAAAAATGAGAATTGGCACAGCATTTCAATTCAATATAGAAATTTTAAAAAATATCTACTACATCATATCCAAGCAATATCTAAAGAAAAAATTCTTAATTACAAATTAAAACAGAAATCAACAAGCAAGGATCGAGATTTGAAGAGAAGAATTACAATTCCAATCTTGAGGTGAGAAGAGAATCGGCCGAGGATGGAACGTTCAACTGGCGCTTCTTTTGATTTTGAAGCTTTTGGCGGCATTTTTTCTCGTTTGCTTCAGAAAGATACAGAGAGAAGTTATGTCCTAGGATTCTGCATAGGGAACTCAACAGAAGGAGATACGAGTCTACGTGTGCTTGAAGAGGAAAGCAAGGCCAGCTTGCATTGAAAGCTCTGGATCAAAAATACAGTAAATTTTTCTGCAACAATGACCATTCATCTAGTTTCAGAGAAAGATGCCAACAAAAAGCCAAAACTTCTAAAATTAACCAAAATATCACTAAATTACCGTTCTGTCCCATACTCTGAGATCATTACCCAATTTACAAAAGATAATTTTTTAACAAACGAATTTTACATAACTTTTTTTTTAATTTTATAAATAATTTACAATAATTATAACAATTTAAATATAAATTAATAATTCAGATACACCTTTCTTAAATATGTAATATGCTATATTATAATACAAGTGGTGTTACTCGAAGTCCGAACTTTTGTTTAAATTTTATTTTTTCATATATAATTTTAGTTTTAGTTTAAATTATATAAAAAGATAAAAGACATATAATTTATTTTATTTTTTAGTTAAATATTTTCTTCATTTATAATTTTAGCTTTAGTTTAGCAATAAACTCAAAATATTTTTTGCCATCCATCATAATTATATTATAACAACATTACGATCAAAACAAAAATACTAAAAGAGGTATACAATAAAATTAAATTTTTAAAAAGAGATGTGTAAAATTAAAATTTAAAAATTAAAATAATACACATAACCACGAGAACAAAGAAAAGAAATAAACTTCTCATTTTGTTGATCTCATTCTTTTTTTTTTTTGGTAGTGATTAACAGATACAATTATAAAAATTTTTGTTAGAAAAGTGAAATATAATTGTTATCCTTTTTGTTACCCCATAATCCACTTATTCGAGAAATAGAACATTTACCCTTATCTATTCCTCCCTACAGAAATTGAGAACATGACCTTACGATGCACATAAATGTCTAAGATTCAATAATATGTTTACAATTTGATATTTATATTCTCTATATAACCACTCGCTATCTTAGAAGATACGTTAACCGCTTAATCACTCACAACTCAAGTAATTACCCACAATCACATGGTAGCTATTATCAAGTCTCCTTGGCTTGGGTCTATAAAATGGAGAATTCGTACACATAAAAGGGCACAAAAGAAAAAAAAATTACCATTGTACTGCCAAAGGAATTATAGATACAATTTTCTCGACTCACTCTTTAATTTTTTTTTAAAATACTATTTTCATTTGTGATCTTTTGATCTAAGAGAAATATTGTTGATTTAAGTATCGAAAAGTTATCACTAATCATACACTAACACTTTTAATATCTACTTTGTTGTATAAAAGATGAAATACAATAAATCATAAATAAAATTTTTGTTTGTTGACATCTTGAAGTCAAAAAATCAATGGCTGACACTTTTAATGGGGCTATAAAATTTAGACAAAAAAATATATTTTAATTGATAATTTGTGAAAAATAAAAATATTATAAATAACAAAATTTTGAAAAAAAAAATACAGGTGAACATATCAAAATTTAGTTTTGTTTTCGCTCAAAATTAGAACCTATTTTAAATAAAACTAGTTCTAAAAATTTAAAATTGAAACCTATCTTATTTAATAGGGTATTTTATTTTTCGATTTTAGTTCAGTTCTAGTTCCAAAATAAGATACAATATTTATTAATTATCTTTATTTTTTTAATTTTTTTAACAAAACTTATATTATAAAGGACCATTTAAATAATATTATAAGTATTCACTTATACTATAAATTTAACTCAATCAAAATATATTAAAAATAAAATTATTAATATTAAATTATAGAAGTAGCAAAATATATGAATAAAAAATTAAGTGAAGAAAAGAAAAAAAATAAGTTATCAAAAAATTAATGTACAATAAATTATTTAAAAATATTATATCATTACTCAAGTTAATATCATACATCACAAAAAAAAAAAATTAAATAGTAAAATCATATACATAATAACATTATACCCCGTGTGTGTGTGTCTATATACATATATATTATAATTATTAACTTGTTCGACAATGCTAAAATTAATATATGTCCAACATAATTTATTAAATTATTATATAAATAACATGATAAATTAAACTTAATAAATATTATAAATATATTAATTAAATTTTTTTTAGGTTGCTTAATGATTATAAAGTATTCTATTTGATAAATTAATTGCAAAATTAAATATGAATATATTTTATAAAAGAGTTATATTTATATAAATTTAATAATAAATTTTAACAGTATGTGTTGTGTTTCAAATAGATATGTTTATTTAAAAATAATAAAATTAATTTTTTATAATTTTAATAAAAAATTTAAATACTATAATTTTATTAATTAAATAATTTATTGAACTTGGTTCTTGATAAAAATTAAGTTAAATAAATATTATGAATAAAATTTTCAACAATAGTCATGCAATCTAATGGTACGAATGCTTGCATTTCAACTTTGAGTCCAAATCTTTATGGGTGCAATGATTTTTGATTTCTTGATCAAATTTTATAAACCCTAAACTTATGCTTAGCCCAAAGAAAAAGTAAATATTGTTATTGAAGTTGAATAGAATATTGTAAGATTAACATAGTAAATGAAGAAAAAAAAATTTTAAGAAAACTTTAGAGAAGTTTCAAAAAAATCACTTTTTTAAGAAGTATATGTTAACATAAGTTTTATATTTGGGTAACAAACACATTGAAAAAAAGAATGTGTAAACAAAGTATGTTATTAATTTTTAATCGATTTCGTATGACACATCATACATATAAGATACTTGATTTCATACGACACCTCGTACGTATACGATCCACAAGTATTTCAAGAACTGTGGCAGGAGTTGGATAGTCGTACATTCAGCCCCATCGCCCACGTGTTTCTTGTGTTTTGATTAGTTGTACATGTGTCAGATGGCCATTTGAAGAAATTAGTCTGTACATCTAGACAGTCAGCAAAAGTCAACCCAGGTCACCATCGTCATCTCCATCTTCGTCAAATCAATAACACATACGCAAATCTGCGAAATTTTCTCTTCTTTTGTCCAAAAAAATTAGGGCATAATAGTTCAGTTTCTCGCACATCACAATGTTCTAGGTATATTTGTTGAAATTTTTAGAATATTTAATGATGTTATGTATGCTATTATTTAGATTTATTATTATGTTGTTGATATGGTAATAAATTATTGAATAATTTAAATTTGTTGCATTTTTGAAATGCAGATCTGCTTCATTGGTGAATGTTGATTCTTTGGATGCGTGAAGTTTCTATCTCGGCTTATACTTCTTAGAGGAGTAAGTTATTCTTTATTTGGAGTTTCTCTATCTCAGCTGCATTTGATTGTGTTTATTTTTGTTATTTAGAAGGAAATTGTTTGGTTGTGATGATTGAGGAAATGAAGAAAACATCAAAAGTAAAATCTTTTATTTGATTATGCTTTGATTATCTTAGGAATGCTAAAATCATATTGTTTAAGATTCTGCCTGGTGAAATTGAAAATCTAATGTTAAGTAACTGATAAAATAACAACTGAAATTAGAGAAACTTGCAAATCACTTGATAAATTTATATTGGTATTTAAAAGGAAAACATGAGTGGCAACCATAACGGTGGTGGTTCATGGTAGCTGTTTGGTTATATTGATAGTGGCAGTCCCTGCATGTGATTATGGTAGTGATTGTTATATTTGGTGGTGGCTATGGTGGCAATTGCACACTGATGATGGTAGGATAGTTATAGAAGTGATTTTTTTGTAGTTATGTGATGGCAGTTATGAGGGTGCTAGTGATCGTTGTGATAGTGAATTGAGTCATACTAATAACCTATCAAAGGTGTTATGCAAAACTGTAATTATGCAATAAATTCAGAAATTTCATAATTCTTAGAAATCCTTTTTGAATATTAGTAAGGTTTAAGATAGAAGTTAACAAGTGAATTAAGTGATTTCTCTTTTCCGAAAAAATTAAGTGTTGAATTGTAATGCAGTTTCTGAAAAAAGCTAATAAGTGTTTATGTTACACAAGGTGTGCCGACAGTTTTCAGCTCTAAAGTTGGTTTTAAATGCCTGTAAGGCAGTATGCTTATCAATTAATTGAAGATTTTAGCTTTTGTAGTTTTCTGTGCTTTTTTTTAAAAGCCAATGGAATTTAGATAAGTTTTTATTCATTTACATAGAAATAAGAAGCACAGAAAGCAATAGGTTTCAATTCCATTTTCTTTTCCTTTTGTATTATTTTTTACATTTGAAAAGGATTGTTTTTTCATGCTTGATTGAAGTTTGAGATTTTCAAAGGTTGACTTGATATGCTAATTTTTTTTCTGGTTAACATTTCTCTTTCAGAAATTGTAAGACAGAAGTTGATCTGCTGGCCAATTAAGGCTGGTTTCATTTGTTCAAACACGGCTCTATGAAAAAAAGACTCATATCAAGATTAGAATAGGCGAAGAATGTGCTCAAGCTTTCCCTAAGTTCTTGATTGCATCCCTTTCTTTTCACAGTGTTTATGGTGCCCTACCTCCATCTGATGGGCATCTGGCAGATCTGACGTTCTTAGCCAGTAGCGAGTGCTGGTACAGGCATCCAACACAGCAAATCCTCCAAATTTATGGTGGGTGATAGAAAAAGTTTGAAGTAGATTTCTTTCAGTTTATTGTAAGTTTCAAATATTTTGTTTTTGAGCATGGTTACCATCAAGCAGCTAGAACATAACAACTTTTTGTCAAAGTTTGCAACACTTGAACAACTAAAGTGTTTTATCTTCTCTTTTCAAGGTTAATTGTTGCTTGCTTTTATTCATCTATCATACACATGTCATTCTTCCACCATTATTAGCCTGCTTTTCAAATCATTGGAAACTTTAATATATGACACGACAGCCACATCCTCTGTTCCTTCTTAAGATTATTGAAATTTTATGTGCAGGTTATTGCTGGAATCAAATAATTTTTTTCATTCCTTAATATATATTTTTAATATCTGAAGAATTTGGACAGGTACTAACACCCCTATTCACTACTTGGATAACCAATGTCTCATTTATGATACTCTATTTGCAGGCCTTTCAGTCACACCTGAAAAAGAACAAAGTTTGTTAGATACGCTTCTTCTTGCTTGGGTATAAAATAAATTTGAATCTTACTTTTTATTGCTGCCTGATCACTATTTGTAAATGTGCTCTTGTTACTTGTAGTGGGAAGAATGGATGTGGAAAGGTTGTTTTAGATGCGATGTGATAGCCTATAAAATTAAGGTTTTTTTTTTTTTTTTATACAGCATTATGATTGTTATTGTTACATGATAGCTGACCAATGTCTTCTTGCCTTCTTCTTCTTCTTCTTCTTCTTCTTCTTCCTCTCTCTCTCTCTCTCTCCCTCTTTTTTC
Organism: Swietenia macrophylla; assembly: GCA_032401905.1. Taxonomy (NCBI): domain Eukaryota; kingdom Viridiplantae; phylum Streptophyta; class Magnoliopsida; order Sapindales; family Meliaceae; genus Swietenia; species Swietenia macrophylla. Next base: position 2,282,841 of record CP135572.1, read on the forward strand.
ACTCCTTTAATAAAGGTTTGCATCAAGGTTAAGTCTCATTTCTTTGGTACTTCTTGCAGGTCAATGGTAGGAAAAAGTTACTTGCTCAATTAAATAAAAAGTGCAGCGTGGATCCTTATATATTTAACTGCATAAACCATGATGAGGAATTACTCTTTTGTTTTGCAAGTATGGAGAATGCAAACTCTGAGCTTATTCCTTCAGCTGCTATGCCCAATGACGCTATCTTGATTATTATAAATGTAAGGCTGAGTGTAGGTGATTTGTGTCCATAAGATTTTGGCAGTATCATAATATATATCAGTCATGTGAGGAACATTCTGGCAAATGGTTCTCGCTACAGTCATTTATACTGACTAAATGATTAGAAACAGTTGAAAATAATTTTTCATTTTTTCTGATTATTTGGCGAGCAAAAGACCCTGGTAATTGAGTGGCTAAGATTATATCAAAATACCATTCCGAGTCCAGTGGGTTGCCAAAGCTTCATAGCTCGTAGAGATGGTCTGTAATTGTTATCTGTTAGTAGTTGCATGAATTTCTTTTTATCTGATTATTGTGTTTTATTAGGTAACCCCTGTTGAACATGGCCATGTGTTCCTAGTGTAATACGCAAGCTCAAAAACCCAAGCCCAACAACAAAACATTAGACCCAAAATATAGCAAAAAGCTGATCCCAAATTTTGTTTCTTTTGGCCCATGTTCCTAAATATAAATATATGGATACATGTGAAGTTAAATAGAGAATTTGAGAAAAGTTTATAGGAGGCTTGAGAAAAGAGAAGAAAGAAAAGAAAAAGGAGGAGAGAAAGAGAGAGAAAAATAAAAAGAAGAAGAAAGGAAAAAAGGAGGAGAAAAGATAGAAGAAGAAGTGTTAAAAAAAAGGAGGAAGATAAGAAATTATGAATAAAAGAAGAAAATTTTATGGTAATACTTTACTTTTATTTTATTTTGGGAAGAAAAAATATTTATATTTAGTGTAAAATTTGTTATAAATTAAAAAAATAGGTAAATTTTATTTCAATGGTTTAAAATTAAAATTACTATTATTTTAAATTTTTAATCTTTATATCAATAAATTTTGAGTTGAATTTGATAATTTAATCAATTTTTTTAGTATTATTTAAAGTTAAATGAAAAGATGTAAAAATAAAAAAATTATAAAATTTTTATTATTTTATAAATTAGGAGGATTTATTTACAAATAGTTAAAAATTTATAGGTTGTAATAGAAATTATTATAATTTAAGATAAGATTATAAATTCTAAAAACTTTAGACCTTGAGCGTAAATATTTTTGAGATATTTTTGTAATTATTCATATTTTAAGAATTTTTATATTTTATTATATTTATTAATTTTATTTTAGAAATTAAAAATTTTATAATTTTTTAAATCAATTTTAGGTTGAAAATTTGTTTATATTTTAATATAAACAATGCAAATTATTAGTTTATTTTAATTATTTGCGTTAAATTTTATAAAATAATACTAGATATTAACAATAGGAGAGAGGAGGAATAAGTAAAATTAAAAATTAGGGTTTTATATTAAATTATTATAAAAAAATAAAATAAATTTATTTATAATATACAAATCTTTTAAATTAAAATGAATATTAATATTTTACTTTGAAAGTATGATTTGAAAGTTTATATTATTATAACAGTTATTATTTTGTCCCGTTTTATATAAATTTTGTAAGAATTTAATAATAATATTATTATTAATTTATGCTTTCAATATTAGAATTGTTGTGAAATAATATAAATAAATTATTTTTTTATTAATATGTATAATTAAATTGTGAAATGATGTATATCATTTTGTTTAACACCGATAATTATAAACCTAATTTTAATCTTACTGTGAAAGCTCATTCTGCGATCCCTGAATATAAAATTTTTAAAATACACAGACTACACACTTTTTAAATGATAGTTCTTAAAAATAATGTTTCAAAACCATACATTATACATAGTGATAACTAAATTATATTGTTATTTTATTATCATTATTTATACTTATTTATATTTATTTATAACATAAATAATTGAAAGTATAATTATTTTAATTTTTTTAAGAACCCTCAATTATATGCGAGTATTTAAAAGACTTTCATTTACTCTCTATTTTTCAGGTCCTTTTAGAACAACAAAAAATAGGTGAACATAGAATAAACCTAATTTTTTTTATCGATATATTTTAAAGAGATATTTTACTGTGTATATCATAATTGTCAAAATGTTGTAAGCAATTGGAGTTGTATATATTTAGTCAAAATAATATATTAAACTTTGATATAATGAGTTTTATTATAATAATATTTTAAAATTTTATAAAAAATATTAGAAGTATTATACAAATTTAAAATTTACATGTTTATATTGTAATGCCCATGATATAGAAGATACTTTACTAAAATATCCAAAATCACATTCTTTTAGTTTAAATTATTCTAATAAAATTGTAATTCATGAACTACACTTTTAGAGGGGTAACAATCTCATAATAATAGAATTTTTTATATAACTATTGAAGTTTGCTTTGAGTGTAGATTGGTGTAAGAAATACTCAGAATGTATCACAACAGTCTCAACAAAATAGATAGTCATACCGAAGACAAAATGAGTAATCATCTTAGAGATCTTAACAATTACAGAGTTGTGATAGATCAAAAACTCAAGGTAAAACTTTTGTGCTTATACGAGAAGTGGATGTGTCAAATAATACAGTGATAGAATGTATCTTTCTTTTATTTAATACCAAAATTAAAGTTTTATTTGATTCTGGTGCTATTTAGTATTTCATATCTTCAGATTTTGTATCTTTCTTGGATTTAAAAACTGAAACATTAGAATCAGAGTTATTAGTTGAAATGTTTGTTGGGCATAATATGAATCTTGATAAGATCTATTAGGATTGTAAAATTGATGCATTGGATCACAAAATATCTTTTGAGTTAGTAATAATTGAAATGATGAATTGTGATATAATCTTTGAGATAGATTAATTATTATTTATGTGCGCAATTATAGATTGTTAGAAAAAAAAAGGGTAACTATTACTCTTTCTTTTAGTAATAAATTTCATATTTTTTGGACTATAAGTAGTAACTAATTTTATATTTATGGAGCATAAGTAGTAGCTAATTTTATGTTTATGAAGCATAAGGATGGATAGCTAGTTTATGTTGTCGAGAGGGTAGTAAGTTAGAAACACAATCCATTCCTATAGTTGACAAATTTTCTGGCATTTTTCTTGATTATTTACTTGATTTGCCATCAAAAATAAAAATAATCTTTTTTATTGAGATATATCCTGAGATTTTTTCTATTTTAATAGCTTTTTATAAAATAATTTCAGTAGAATTGCGAGAATTGAAAAAACAGTTGCAAAAAATATTAAATAAAAAATTTATAAGATTTAATACCTCTTCTTAAAGCGCACTAGTTTTATTTGCTAAGAAAAAAGATAACAGTTTAAAACTGTGTGAATTACAAGCAACTAAATTGGATAATAGTAAAAAATAAATATTCGTTACCTACAATTAATGATTTGTTTGACCAAGTATGTGGTTTCAAACATTTCTTAAAGATCGATTTTCAATTATACTACCATCAGCTGAGGATTAAAAATAAAAATATTCCAAAATCTATCTTTCTTACAAGATATGGACATGTCAAATACATGGTGAGGCCATTTGAGTTAATAAATGCTCTTGTAGTATTTATAAACTTGATGCATCAAATCTTTCACCCATATCTTGATAAATTAGTGGTAGTGTTTGTGAATGATAGTTTAATTTACTCAAAGACACCAAAAAAGTATGAATAATATTTGAGAATTTGTTTACAAGTATTGAGAAAATATCGACTATATGCCAAATAGAGTAAATGTAAGTTTTGGATGACTAAAGTAAAATTTTAGGGTATGTAATGTTTGAAGTCAGTATTTCTATTGATCCTACTAAAGTAGAAGTATTACAAAATTGAAATAAACAAAAAAGTGTAATAGAAATAAGAAATTTTCTTGGGTTGGCAAGATATTATCATAAATTTATAAAAAAAAATTTTCGAATTGTTATACCACTAACACAGCTAACAAGAAGAAGGGTAAAATTTGAATGATATAATAAATGTGAGCAAGCCTTTGTTAAATTGAGGAAACAGTTAATTTTTACTCCCTAAGCATAGTGTGGGATACACTGTCTATTGCGATGCTTTAAAAATGGGCCTTGATTATGTTTTAATACAGAGAAATAAAATTATAGCCTATAACTCACATCAATTAAAAATATATAAACAAAATTATCCCACTCATAACTTAAAATTTGTCGCTATTATTTTTGCGTTAAAAATATAGAACATTACTTATATAGAGAAAAGTTTGAAGTATGTTCTAATCACAAAAGCATTTGATATTTGTTCATCTAGAAATAATTGAACCTTAAATATATTAGATAGATAGAGTTCTTGAAAGATTATGGTTTTACTTTACATTACCATTCTAGTAAACTAAGTTAGTAGCAAATGCATTTAAGTAAAAAGTCTCAAGGTATGTTAGCTAATTCCTTCTGGCATAGATAAAAAATATGTCAACAATTGAAAGAATTTGATTCAAGAATTGATGAAATAAAAGATCAAATTTATTTATTTAATTTAGCAGCCTAGCCTACTATTATTTAAAAGGTGATTGAAACTCAACAAAGTGACCTTGAAGTGCAAGCAATACGTGTTAAATTAAAAAATAGTGAAGTAACTGATTGATAGTCAATTGATTCGTCTGGAGGTTTAAAGTTTATAAGTAAACTTTTTGTGCTAATAGTAAAATCACTTACAAATGATATTTTAAATAAGATCCATAAATCTAAGTTTACTATTTATTCTAGAAGCACAAAAATATATCAGATGATATGTAAGCAATTTTAGTAGAAAGGAATGAAGAAGAATGTGGACAAATTTATAGCCAACACATACTTTTTGATTAAAGAGACTGAGCTTGAATTGCCATTCGAACTTTACAAGTATATGTTATGTTCTTGTGCGAAATCTCACCAGAAGCACTAAATTCGCATAATAATTTCAAGTCTTTTGCCGCAACACCAAACAAAGATCTGTTGACATTATAATCCTCAAAGGGGATGGGATGGAAATGAAGCCTAACAACATAGTTTTCTGGAATCATTTTGAATGTATAGTTCAATTCATCGATGAAAATTCAAGCAAATTTATAAATTGGCTCATAGATTGAATCACCACTTAATGTGATAGTATTGGCAACTATACTAGTAGAACTAAGGGTAACATTGTCATTTAAATCTAAATCACCAACTCATTTCCTACTCTCAATAGTAACACTAGAATTTGTACCACAATCTATCAAAAAAGAATTTGACTGAGTTTTATCAATTCTAGTAAACACACAAATTATTACTAAAAATAACAGAATCTTATCTATTAACAATACTATTCCACAAATTAAATCACAATAACTAAACGACATTCAAGAACACATCCATTAAATAATTCAAAAACACTTAGCTCCTAAATCATATAAAATTCGTCTTCAAGAATGCTTATCAAACAAATACATATATGATAGATAGTGACAAAATGTTTTCTTGTTCTACTTACAAACATTCAAGTTAACTTCAAGAACTTATATGGGTATCAGAAGTTTCTTGCTTTGTAGTACCTCAAAAGCTATGAACATGAACAAACAACAATTTAAAAACCACCTGAAGCTTTATCCTGAAGCAACCAGTCTCCAATCTACAGACCCAAGTTAACTTACACATCTAAATAAGAAAACTTTTCCTAGTAATGAGAACAATAAAAATAAAATCTTAGAGAAATAGTAGAGAAAAGGTGATTGGTTATCTTAAAAAGGATGGCAGAACATGGGTGGTTGTTGTAAACATATTGAAAAAGTTGTATTTCATCCCATGCTTTTGTTGGTTGTATATTCCTATTATCTCATTGTAAAATCAACCATAGCATCCGATGGTTTCAAAGTTATTGGTTAAGCTGTTTTTCTACAACTGTTGTCTTGTTCTATACTTTTATCCGTTTAAAGATACAATATCACATTAAAATAATATTCTATTAATTCCTATTTTATCATCAATTTATAAGAAAACAAAAACTTTAATAGAAAAATTAAAATTTTAAGCATCAAATCATGAACAAGAAGAGAAATTGTGATTTTTTATTTTAAACTTTTGTTTTTGCCTTTTATTTTATGGAAGTAGTTGTTAGCATGCTAGTTGCTGATGATTGGGGCGCTATCATTTGTGAGGCTGATCACATGTGTTTATCTACGGGAAAGCAATGAACAATACAATTATTATTATCGTATTTTGAAATTACCCTTTGCCTTAAAATAAAAGCCGTACTTTTGCCTTCTTGTTTCAATTCAATCTTCATTTCTAAAATTTGAACATTGTGTGTTCGTTCATGCATGTCTTTTGGTCTATCTTCTATTATTTATTAGGGATATTTTTTAAATATCTTTAACAAAATTTTATAAAATTATATATAGATATAAATTTTTATAAAGTTAATAAAAAATATTTTTTGATAATAATATTATTATAATTAACCGTCAAATGACTATTTAAAATAAAGAATAATTAAAATAATATTATCTATATAAATTTAGATATTAGTTTATTTTTCAAGTAATTTTCTTGAAGTTTAAAAAATTAAGAGAAAGTATCTATAAAAATTATTTTGTATATTTTGATATATAATTTAATTTAATAAATTATATATAAATTAAGTATTAATTTTAACAAGGTAATACCATAAATTATTTTTTTGTGTAAAATTATAAATTATTTAATTTGATAAATATATATAAAACTATATGATATAAATATATATTTATATGTATTTTAGTTATTATGAAAAACTTTCATAATCAGTGAGCTATTTATATTATTAAATTTGACATAAAAATCTTTAAAATTATCTAAAATAATTCTATAAAAATAAATAATTTATAATACTTATATGTGCATATTTATATCATATAATTTTATATATTTTTATCAAATTAAATAATTTATAGTTCTAAAAAATTAAATAATTTATGATATTACTCTACTAAAATTAGTACATAATTTATACATATTTATTAAATTAAATTATATCAAAATATTAAAAATAATTTTTAAGAGTACATTTTGTTAATTTTTTAAACCTTATAAAAAGTATGCAAAAAATATTACTAATTAAAAATTATATATATAATTATTTTTGTCATTTTATTATTTTAATTAATTAATAAACAATTAAATATAACATTGTTATTATTAAATAATATTTTTTATTAATTTTATAAAAATTTAAATTTATGTGCGATTTTATCATATTTTAAGGAAAGTATTTTAAAATATTCTTTGTTTATTATTTATTTTACTTTTTTATTTATTTATTTTCTTCTCTTTTAGGATGTATTTTTTCTGTTTTTTTTTTTTTTAAACATGATCAACCTTTTATAATTTAATTAAGAAAATATAAATTTTTAATGAGTTTGTATCAAATTAAGGCTCACATTTTTATTCATAAAAGCAAAATTAAATTATTCTATATTTATATAAATATTATTAGAAGCTATTTCAAACTTACAAATTAAAAGATTTAATTTGAGAATGTCAAATAATAAACAAATGGGCCTCATTTAATAAGTCGATTAAATAATCCACTCAAACCAGGGAGTTGCGGGCCATGTTGAATCTGCATAAGATAGATTTGACACACCCCCAACTTTGAATTTGATTGTTTATAATATATAATTCTTATTATTTTTTTTAAAAATAAAATAAAATACATTAACTAAAGTAAGCCAGGCTTCAAATCATAAATGCTTTCGGATTGCATTGCATTTAAAAATCAGTTTAAAATTTGGAATACTTAATGTTCAGTCTTGATTCCATTGCCCCCTTTAAATTTCAATCTTGATTTTTGAAGTGGAACAACACTTTGATGTTTACCTCAATTGTTGTTTATTATCAATTTAATCCAATTTATGTTTATTATCGACTGAGATAAGCTTGAGCTAGATCAAAATCAACAATTTTAGACCTGTTTGAAATTTAACCCAAATCGAACTCCTAATTTTTGCCATATTTTGAGAAATTGCCCATAGAAGGTCAATTCCCCTAAAGAGAAAAAGGAAGGCCTACACATGTCATTTTGGTGTGTTTTTGAAGAAAGTAATATTTATATTTTTCAAAGATACAAATCAGTCCAACTGGGGGTGTTTTCAGTATTATGGGAGGTGCGGTCATACCAAGTGCACAGAAATTTCATATAGATAATCGCCGGCACCATGAAAAGGTGCAAAGAAATGAATGATACTTTCTCTCTTATCCCCATTGCAAGGTCACAGCATGCAGAACGTGATATGGAAGACAAATTAGGGGTTATATTAGAGCTTAAATGCTAGTGTCACTAAAGGGAATCAACCTAGTAGAAACTCATCTCTTATCAGTGTCTTGCCAGCCAATATTTGCCTGAATTCTGTCTTACATTTACGCCTATTTAACACAAAATGATGAGCTTCGCCAGCTCCAGAAAAATAAGGTCACGAACATGGGTCTGTTTAAACTTTATAGCAACATGGATAATCATTAAGTGGCATGTTCTGTAATTCAGGCTTTAGTCAAAGAAACAATTAAGGAGCAGAAATAAGCAATAGCGAAGTGGACCTGCTTAGCGAGTAGAACCGTGTCAAGCTGGCTTCAGTTCCCGAAATTTCCACAACATTGCATAGAGAGTTGCTGCAATTTGCGGGAAATTGAAAGATGTACAGTGGATTAGTGATCAGCAAATTTGAACAGGATAACAGAGAAGTGGAAGCATGGAAGAAACATAACATCACACCAAATATTTCGCAAGAAAGGACTGTAAAAGCAACAATAATAATGTTTCTTTAATTGATGAAAGTCAACAATGCACATGATCTGGTATCCTTCCCCATGGCCCTTATGCACATGGTATCTATTTTAGCAACTTATGGCTAAGTCAAGTGTGACATTATGATCAGAAAAGCGGATGCAAAGCAATGAGCAGACTTCTGAAGGATTGTTTGGTTAGAATTTTACAGAAAATATAGCCCTCAGTTCACTGTAAATCACTCGAACAGATATTATGACAATCAATGGGCATCATCGAAGAAGAGTCAACTTAATCTTGCCATGAAACGCACAATAATCAGAGAAAAATATATATATAAAAAGCATGCAATCAAGCGAAATACTATGAATTGTAAATTTAAAAGGAAAACCCGACAAAAAGAAGAACAATTAGGACTAACCCTAACCCAACATGAAGCCTTGTTTGGTTAGAATTTTACAGAAAATATAGCCCTCAGTTCACTGTAAATCTATTGCGCAATACTATGAATTGTAAATTTAAAAAGAAAACCTAACAAAAAGAACTAACCCTAACCCAACAAACGCACAGAAGGGGGAAAAAAAAAATTTGGACCATTTCTCGATTTGTGCGTGTCATCCTTGCGCAGGGGCCATGCTAATCTTCTCTGTATCGTTCCAATTTTATCGGATGTCTCCGAAGAGACAGATCCCTGGGCAATTGTTCCAAATATAAAGCGTTTTATTAGTGCTTACTCTGACAATGTGGGATGTTTGTCAGCTACTCAAGGCTCGTCCGCCTGGGCCTCAACCCAAAATGATTCATCACTATGACCCAAGCATGACCATGAGGCCTGCAGGCTCACAGTCATCTTTTAAGTTGCAAATTACAATTCTTCGTTAAATATTCTACAACAATCATCTAGACACGCATGAACACAACTTTCCCGCGTTTTCTTCTGAAAAGCGATAAAAATTAATTTCCCACTTATTTGGAAAAAAAAATAAAGCAAAATTTTTACATTAGAACATTCACAAGGACAACTTGTAAATATGATTCGTACCGTACAAATTTTCTTTCATTAACTGCCAGAAGGAATCTACATTACGGACAAAAACAAAATCCAAGTAACTGCCAAATATTTCAACTGTGGTTCACTGTGAATCAAATAATGACATTTCTCGACTTATAGACTATACATCTACAATGAATACACCTACAACGAAGGAAAACTATTATAATGTGAGGGAACTGCTCTTTCCAGTTTAAAGAAAACTACGAGCAACCTGGGCTGCGAGACAAGAAAACTATGAGACAACCTTATGCAACAAACACAAAGGATGGGGAACGAGAAGTGACGTAAACAAGAGTATAACACTTCTGATCAACTGCAAAATATTCTTTTCGACGGAAGTTGTTTCTCCAAGGAAATGTATTTGCTTAGCAAAACCTCACCCCATAAACGATGAAGCGACAAAAGATGCGGCATCAGGGACCAAAAAGAGGTCGTGCTGTATTCCCATCTGTTCAATGAAAATTCAAAAACAAAATGAGTAAGAAGTATCATTACCAAATAAAAAGTATTAAAACCATCATCAAAGCTAAATATTCATTTTACTATCTTTCTTTTCTTTGTCTCTCTTGAGCGAGTTGATGGAAGAAAAGAACACTCATTTTCCAAACATTACCTCATCCAAGAGCATTTCAAACTGTTTTAGTAGATTCCCCGCTCAGTTCTCTTCTAACTAGTGTCAGAATCTCAATAATCTGTGACAAGCAAAAGGACTTTGATAAAAGTGGAATTTCATATGAAAAAATACTTAGCATCTGAAGTTTAACACTGTAGTTCAGAAATTACACAAAGTATTGATACATCATCAAACAAATAATAAGTTTTTCCCATCAATAACTACATAAAGCTAAATTTGTCAAGTTGATGTGGGCATTATTTATAGACATGGAATTGAAAACAATTTCATTTTGTTACCTTTGTAATGACTGTCACTGGTCAAAAGTTGCACTGAGATGTTATGCAACATATCAGGAAGTATGAATTTTTTCTTACATCCAAAAGCAACATATGGACTTTTTTTTAAAAAAAAAATTTATATTAGTCCTTTTTTAACCATCTCAAGAAGAAGTGTTGATGGGATCTACAATGACACATGATAGCCCATTTCATGAGTCATATTGAAGGACCGTGGGAACACTTATTTAGGAATTTTCAAAAAACTACAATAAAACTTATTTCAAGATAAAAATTAGACAATATGTTCCTCTGAAGTTGTGATCTAATCTTTCCTTGGTTATTTAGCCTAATAGACTTTAACCAATCTTTCGAATTAGATAAAACTTGAAAGTCTTCTTCACTTTCTGGAATTGCTTTCCAGAACATGAAAGTAGCAAAAACCATGGAGAGAAAAAAAAAATGAAGAGGGAGAAGAAACTCACTCCAGGATAATGTTGCAATATGGGAGAATAATGATCAAGTGCTATGTATATTTTCTCAAGAAGGCTTAAAAGAGCATCCACCTCATCCCCCAGGAGATCAACCTGAAATCCAAGGTATAAAAAAAACCCAGTGAGAAAAGATAGTACAACTCACTACAAACTTCTATTTTCAAGACATTCTAGGAAGAAAATGGAATGAATAATGACCCAACATGTTCCATTCATTTACTCACATGTCATATTTCCAAGTATTTTCACAATCATGCTAAGGGTGAACTCTAACATGTTCCTTAAAACGAACAAAACGTCTGCATGTTTGCAATAAGTCATATTCTCATTTCCTTTTCCCTTAGATTTCTATCACTTGGATGCCCATAGCAAGAGTAACAACAGAACAAAAACAATAAAATAATTTCCCTTCTTTTCCATCTCCCATTGAGCTCCAGATTATAAGTACAAGATTGATTTAACAATGTTGAAAACATCGGTAGCTTCTTTGAAGGAAATTATGGTTTTAGGAATGGCATCAGTCTAGCAGTCAAACCATTCTAGGAATGATATAAAACACCAAGAGGAGAACATCTAAATTAGTAAAACATCAATAAACATAATTTTCTAGTGGCTATATGAGCTCAGATATCTAATCACTGATTTTAAATACAGTTTTCATTCAATTTTGTAAGAGCTCCTTCAACAGTTCAAGTGTGTTTGCCATGTTTTTTAGAAGTATTTCCATATCCTTCTGTCTTTCTATTTCCACTCTGAAAATGTCTCAACCATTTCAATTTTTCCTTGCTTTTCTTTCTTCATTATTTTTTTTTTAATTTGGAAAAGCAATGCCATTTCATCTCCACCAGATGCAGAGAAAGATATTTTCCACATTTTAACCAAACTCTCTTCCATTTGTTCACAGCTTGCTTCAACCCAAAATTAAAGAACCTCATAACCAAAAAGGAAAAAAGAAAAGGGAAAATCTTAAAAGATAAAAGCAAATTCATTAAAAGAAAATGCAAAGCATTTAGGCAATTAATTAACTAGAAGGTTCGTACTTTTGAAATCAATCAAACAAACATGGGAAACCTCTGAAGGAATGGAAAAAGGGACCCAAGTTATGCAACAACACAGATTTGAGAATTTAAATTTCAAAACAAAAAATTATGAAATATCTACTATTTAGAGAACATAAAATAATCCTGTATCCTAGCATTGAGATTCCACGCAGCCCTTGGATGACTTTGGAGAATATTTCTAAATCCAATGATTATATGTAGTTATAAGAGATAGCACTGATTAGACAACCTATATTCAGCAGTCATTACAGTGCACAACCTTTTCAAGCAATATTACAATTTGACTATAATACTTTCAAGTCTGTCATGTTATACAGCTTCCAGTCAACTTACAATTAGCAATACAGATAGCCTTACACCTTCTACAACGAACAATGAACCAAAAGACCATGAATGCAAATTAACATATCAACATGCTTCACTTCTGACAAATGTGTAGTTTTCAACATACCTCAGCTTCAGCCTTTTCAAGGTCAGAACACCTCCTTTCAAGCTTTTGCTTGTAGATCAACCCCGATGTTTTGATAACATTGGCTTTTTGTATAAGAGCTCGTGATTGAGAACACAAACTGTCCAATCTGAAAACAAAGCCACAAGCATATAGGGTTACTCATTAATAAACTTATGACAAGTTCATCTAAAAACTCGTAGACGACTGCTTGCATATGAAACAACAACTGACAACGGATATTTGACACTTGACAATTACAGGATCAAAAATTCAACTACAGATTCATAAATAGAAAAAATAGAAGCAAAAAATAAGTACCTCGAGTTACTTCTCTTAATATCCCCCATCACTCTATATTCAAAATCAGCAACTGCTTTTGACAATCCTTGGATCAGACTGATAAGCAGTTGCATTTGATTCCTGTGCTCCCTTTCTTTAGCTTCAACCAATGATATAGCATGTTGTTTCTCTTGGTTAACAGATAGAAGCATACTCTTCTCTTCATTTATTATCCTCAACTCTTTCAAAGCCAAATCAAGCTTCTGCTTTAGCTCACGAACCTCCACTTTATATTGTTCAATTTGCTCCGATGCCTTGACCAAATTAGCCTTCATGTGACCAGATTCTTTACTGCTCTGTGAAATTAATATCTGTTGTCGACTTGTCTCTTCTCTTAAATAGTCAAGCTCTTGACAAACTAACTCAAATTGTTCCTTTTCTTTCACCAATGCAGCAGCTGCTTCAATCAAAAGTTTTTCCTTTTCTTCAACCAAAGATGACAATAAGAGCATCTCTTGCTTTAATCTTTCATTCTCTGCAACCTCCAATGTTAATGCTTTTTCTTTCTCCAGTGCTTTCTTTTCAATAGAAACACGAATTTCAGTTTCATTACCATATTGCAGGTTCAAATCATTGAGTTTCACTTCAGCTTCCTTTAACGCTTCTCTGAATATCACTACACTTACCTCTTGCATTGTAAGAGACTCGAAATCAGAATCTTCAAATGCACTTGTGCTGCTAGGTTTATTATTGTGAGCAGCTTCTCCAAATACAATTTCATGAACTTCTTTCATAATTTTATACTCCAGATCTGACTGTTCAGTGACACTTTTTCTAGAATCCACCACCTCCCTGAGAATGCATTTATGCACATCTTCATTAACCGAAGCTTCAATACGTGCATCATCTAGAGCACAGTGAAGTTTATCAATTTTCTTTACCAAGGTTGCCTCAGCCAGAGAGTGCTGAAACATTATCTCTGCAGTATCAGAAACTTGCGAAGAGAGGCGTTTAATTTTTGTTTTCTTATCAACAAGCAAGCTCCTCAGTTGATGATTTTCTGAAAGAAGGGACTCCAGTCCGTCCTTCAAACTAGAAAGACCCTCAACATTCTTACTAAACATAGGCAACTTCTCATTTTCCAAAAGAAAGTCATCCAATTTCAAAATTACCTCTGGGATCTTTTTCCTCAATGCATCAAAATCTTTATCCTTCTTTATTGGCAAAGAAGAGCTTCTTTCTCTCAAGTATTCCCGCTTGAGACTGAAATATTCTTCAGTCATCTCTTGCACTCTATGTTCATGGTTTCTCTTCATTTTAGTCATCTCAGTCTTAAAATAATTCACCAATTCTTCCTTAGACATGTGCCTCAGTTGGTTAACGTCCAAATTCTCTGGCGTAGCAATTACTGATTCATCATGCTTCCCATTTCCCTCCCAAACAGAAGTTGATAGTGTAACATGGTTGCCTGAAATCTTGCGGTGCAAATGATCGGTCCTTTTATTGATATCACATTCATCACCAATTTCCATTGACCAGTGAGGAGTTATCTGTCCAATTTCAGGAACAGACAATGATTTGGAAATGGCATTTAATTCCTGACGCAAGCTTGAAATTTCTTTGATCTTCTCGCCCCAGTTTAAACTTTCATTATCCAAAAACAGAACACTTTGCTCCCATAATCTTTCTTCAGACTCTTCTTTAAGACTCCGGACACAAATCATGATCACCATATCTTCAATTTCCCCTTGAAACTCCCTCTCTTGTTGCCATTGACAAAGTGATGCTTTTGACAAGTCAACCATGTCATCCACATTTTTGCATATGGTGTCCACTGTACTTCTCAAGGAATCGAGTGTTTTATCTACATCCATCCATTTTATGTCAGAAACCTTGTCTTGAAGAATACCACCCAGCCCCACCATCTCAGACCCGGAACCTATCCTCCTAAGTGAACAGCTTCCTCTTATGCGGTCCATTTCTTTCCTAAGATTCTTCAACTGTTCTCTAGCTACATTTCTATGGCTTCCCACGGATTCTCCAATCCTATCACAAGCAAGCAAACCATCTGACAAGTTAGAATACATTCCATTTTTTGCACTACCAGGCTCATGTATTGCCAAAGACCCAGATGATTCGCTTTCATCTGAACCCACATGGTAAAAATGCAATGTTTCCTTCAATCTAGCCAACTCCTGTTCTTTCTGAGCAATCTTCTTGGCTGCCTCCTGTTCAATTGCATTCACCATGCCTTTGATGACTGAGTTGCTAACCATCCTCGAAATGGTCAATCGGTCACTGATATCTTCCCAATAGGAATCCAAATCCTTGAGTAAAACATTCTCCGGATTCTCACTCTCTTCGACATTATTGACAAGCATCAGCGACCCATTAGCAGATTTGCCGCCATTCAAATTGACACTCCCACTTACAACTCTAAAATCCTCCAAAAGCTTAGAGTTCTCCACAGCCATTGGAAAATTTAACGCCTACAAAAGCACTGCAGAGGAAATCACACAATCAATAAAACTTAATTTTTTTACTTCATCAAGCACGCCCAATCAAATCTAAAAAAGCAAACAATGCCCAAAAACTGAGAAACGTTGTCCAACCCTTTTACGTTCCAAGTTTTTGCTGAGTGAATAAAATGTCAAAAAAAAAATATTGAAGTCCTAAACATTTCAAGTTACTTAATTTACTTCGGATTTCAGTAAGAAGAAAAGTATTCCAAAATTCCCATCA
This sequence comes from Swietenia macrophylla, assembly GCA_032401905.1. Taxonomy (NCBI): domain Eukaryota; kingdom Viridiplantae; phylum Streptophyta; class Magnoliopsida; order Sapindales; family Meliaceae; genus Swietenia; species Swietenia macrophylla. The sequence continues at coordinate 2,298,716 of CP135572.1, forward strand.
TTTTCTTCTATTTTCCACCATTTTCGCAGCAATCCAACAGAGTTACAAGCCAAAACTCAAAACCCAAAAACCACACTCTCAAAACCAGAAAGTGACAACCCATGAGCTCAAATACTACATAACTAAGCTTCAACTAACTTAAAATAGAAACAAAAGGCAGAATTAGCAGAATAAATAAATAAAACAAAAGGCAAAATTACTTACAAGTGAATATGAATTACTGGAGCAAAATCATCATAAGAAATTAACGCTCAAAAAAGGTATTTGAAAATCCCTAGACGACACCGTTGAAATTCAAAAAAGCTGCTGTATCTTTCCCCGTTTTACTCTCAGAAACTGTTCCTTGTCTCTTCGGTTTTCTATTTTTGGTGTTTTTAGGGTTTTTGGTGGAAGGTAGATAATGCGAAACAGCGAATTTGGTGAACTATGAGCGGGAGTTAGTCAATTAAAATTGGCCCCCGTTTTACGTTTATTTACGTAAATTACCCCTTTGGATGTGTTTTTGAGATATTAAATTTGTCTTTTCCATAAATATAATGTGAATTGTGACATATTTATATTTGTTTGTATTTGCCTACTATACTAATTGGTAAACATAAAATTTTTTTTATTTTTAGGTATATTACCTAACTTTTAAAAAATTAATAAAAAATATATAATATTTTATATAAAGTTTAAGTAAATAGTAAAAAAAAAAATTAAAAAATAAAAAAAAAATAATAGTTCAAAATTATTGATAGGAGGTCATTTGTTATTACTTTAAATTATTATGGTGTCTTTTAATAAGATTAATAGTTTATTACGATACTATCTAAATAGTATTATAACACTATCACACTTGAATTTATTTATATTTGAAAAAAAATCGAGATCTTGTAAAAATTTAAATTAGAAAGAATATTAATTTATCTCGAGAATATTATGAAAATAAATTTATTACATACTAATATTGTGATTTTATTCTACAAGCTGCTTTGTTCCAAAAGGAAAAATGAAAATTATGATAAATTTTTTATGAGGAATAATTTATTTATTTATTTATTTATTTTTATTTAACTATGGATGGCTTCATTTAGTTTTCTTAGAACATAATTAAAGAATCTTTTCAAAAGTAGACATTGATTAATTAGCAATCATGTGTGAAATTATAAGGGATTATTGGTTGTTTCCAATTCTTTAAAGTCTTAACTTTGACAGATAAGAATACTTAATACGACATGTCGGCCCACCAGCGTCAAATATTTCTTTAAATTACAAAAATTAGGTTAAAAAACTTTTCATTTTTTAATAAAAATAAAAGTTACATAATATGTAATAAACAATTATTTAAATTATGGATTTATTCTTAATCTATGTTATAGGATTCAAGGAAAATTTTAATTTTAAAAAAAAATTAAAATAATAACAATAAATAAATTAAATTTTGTGAGTTCTAATTAATTCAATCGGTAAAACTTTTAAAACAATATAGAAAATTTTGCATTCAAATTATACACACAATTGAATTAAAATATCAAAATTTTTTATAATTAGGATCTAAATAATTAAATATTATATTTTTAAAAAATTTTAAATTTCATGTAATAATATTATATTATAAAATAAGATTGTGAGTCTATGAAAAAGTCTAGCTTCACTTTCTTCAACTCTTTTTCTAGTCAAAAGCATGCATTGGTGTGTCCATTCATTTATTATTATTATTATTTAAAAATTTTCCTTTGGCACTGCGTTGAAATTATACAAGAATCCTGTGTATGTTCTCAAATCAATTATCAAAATATTTTAATAAATATACCCTTTACATGTCTGCATGACATAAATAAAAGCCCTGAATGGTTATGGGCAAGGAAATGGACCTAGTTAATCCCATCACATGCCATTTCTATCAATGAAAATAATATTTTTGACCGTATACATATAATGAAAATAATTAGTTAATCTTGTAAAGGATATTCATTTCAGTGAAAGTGTTATATTATTGTCGTGTATTTTATAAAATTATTTTTTATTTTTAAAAAATATAAAATATATAATATTAATTAAAATTTATACGATAATTTACATAAAATAAGTTTATACATGCAATATTATTTATTTTTTAAATTCTATTGTAATATAGTTGGAAGATCACATGGCATTAATGTTATAAATATATTTAATAATATATTATTATATATTATTAATTTTTTACGTTCGATAATATTGATAAAATTTACTAGTTAATATACTAATATTTCTTGCACTAGGTACTATTAATTTTAATTTTTACAATTTATATTCGGATATATATATTTTAAATTACATAAAAATATAATACAGATACATATTCATTGAAAATTTTTGAGTTATGCTATTTGTTCATAGGACATTGCAATAATAAATGATTTATTATATAAAATGTATTATTTTCATTTGATTTTTTTAATTTATGTACATGCATATATTCCAAACTTTACTTTTTTTTAAAAAATATATTTTATACTAAATAATTTTATTTTTTATCATAAAACAATACTTTTAAAAAAGATATTATCAACCTAATAGTTATGTTTAATATAAAAAAATCATAATAAAATATTATATTTTTATTTAATTTTAGTTACTAAATCATTACAAGATAAATACTATTTATTTATTTTTTGAGTCTAACTTATTAATCAAAAATCCAATTAATTAATGATAAAAAACTTGCATCCCTCATTCATTAACTTAATTACACAACATAATTTATATTAATATAAAATTCTATCAAATTACTTTTAAAATATTTTTAGTTTTAAATATAATCTGGTTGGTATGCATGTGTAGTAAGTATACTATACATGCCATTGAGATGACGGTTAGATGATAAGAAACAACATCAAATAGTGTATAATAAATAATTTGGTATAATATTTAATAAAATTAAATAGTTGGGGTAGCAGTTTGTCGCAGTCTAAATCTTATTTTTATCTAAAAAGATATGTACATTGTAACATATAAAATTTATTTTTATAAAATTTAAAAACACATTTTTTTCTATTTAACATGAATTATGTTATATTTTTTCTCGTTCAATTCTATGATACTCTCGTTACAATATATTCTTTGCATATTTTCTCTACTCTATTTCGAAGATTTACAGACCTTTTATAGACATATTTATTATGTGTAGGTACTTGACTAAGACATTAAAATTGGGTTTGACTGAAATATTAGAATTGAAATAGATTTGATTTTGATACCATTTATCACGAGCTGGGCTTTTATCCATTTTTCAAAAGATATGTTCGTGTGCAAAAACTACCCTAATAAAACTTATAAATACTTTTTTTTTCAATTCAATGTGAAATTCTATCGCAAATTATCGATGGCTCCAAGTCACGATCGAATTTAATTGGTATCCAAGTTTTATAGTAACATGGCAAGAAAAAAAGAGAATTTTAGATAGGATGATCTATATTAATATTATTAATATAATAAAATTATTTTATTAATAAAATAAAAATATATTTATTAATAATAAATAAAATTTTATAATTATATTAATTAAATAATTAAATTTTTTATTAATTATTAATAAATATATTTTATTTTATTAATTAAATAATTTTATTATTTTAATAATATATACATAATAAAATTTTCTCCCCAAAAATTTAAATTTTATTTTAAATTTTTAGTACAGCAGGAGAGACCGAGAATACCACTACTAACAACAAATCAAAATCTGTCATGCAACGTGTCATAAAATCTTGCAAAGGACACAGATTAGGGGGCCACGTGTAATTCGCTGACCATGAGTGTTATCTATAACTAGCGAGGTCACTCATCCCCATACAATTTCATCTTGTTTCGCAGTTAACAATTGTAATATTATATATTACTAATTTCGGGTCTCATCTTCGTATAAATAAATAAATAAAATAAAATAAAATCAATCCTATCTTCTGTTTCTCCTCTATTCTTCTACCCATTTCAGATCCCAAATCAAACAATCAATCAATCCTTGATCAAAGAGATGAACAAAATGTCTCGCCCCATAAATTACCAGGCCAATGAGAACAGGCCATTTGGAGACTTCACCAGAGAGGAATTTTACAAGAAAAATCAAATCCTTCCCCGAGAAACCTTCATGCTAAACTCAGAAAATGAAAATCTTCACCCAAACTCGGCTCCCTGATTACTCAACAAATTACCAGTAGCTCAGAGGGCTTGTAGCAATGGGTCATGGCTACACTGCTGATAGCAGCTGGTTATCACAGCTCACTGCTGTAACCATAGCCAAACTCGGATTCTTAGTTTGTGCACTTGAACTTCGAGGCCATGGCCAATCTAATGGTCACATCCCAAATATTCAACCCATTGTTCAAGATTGCATACAATTTCTTAACTCAGTCAAACCCAAAACCCTACATTGCCTTCATTTCTGTATGGTGAATCACTAGGAGGAGCAATCTGCATTCTCGTATCCCTAAAGCAAAAATATGAGTGGGATTGTTTGATTTTGAAGGGTGCAATGTGTGGCATTTCAGCAAAATTTAAGCCAACTTAGCCATTGGAGAACTACTTCATGTGGCTGCATTATTTGCACCAACTGGGAAAATAGTTGTGACAAAACCCCTAGCCAGTAAGTCATACGAGGAGGAGTGGAAGAGAAGATTGGTGGCGAAAAACCCGAACCGTCGGACTTCCGGTAAGCCGTCAGCGGCGACTGGCTGGAATTTTTGAAGGTTTATGAGTATATAAGGATGCATTGCCATGAGTTGGAAGTTCCGTTGATAATTTTGCATGGCAAAGATGATGTTGTCTGTGACTGGGAATCTGCTAGGTTTGTGTACGAATCAGCAGCAAGTAAGGACAAAACATCGAAGATTTTCCCTGGTATGTGGCATATGCTGATTGGTGAGACTAAGGAAAATGTGGAACTTGTGTCTGGTACTATTTTTTCATGGACCCATGAGAGGTCAGCCAAAGCTAAAAGTTGCAGCAATAAGAATTGATTTCCTTGGCCAGTTATATCTCGAAAACAATTTCAAGTGTAATGTGATACGTTTCCTATTTGCTTTTAGCAAATTCATAGTGAGAATGTTCACTGTTATTCATTGCCAAAAGCTACAATAATTCTGAGTTTATATGATGAAGTACACGAGGTGGCTGCAAAGATGAATAATTTTCATATCTGAAAATTGAACAAAGGTTTGGATGGACACAGTGGATATTGTTGGGATTTAATATTAGCTATGATGACAATATATGGTTAGGAACAAGAGTAAGTTATATACGAATGTTATTTCCATTACTGTTATTGGTTTCAAAGCAAATTTAAACCATTGAAATTTAATTTTACAATTTAATAAAGAATTCAATTTTAGAGGAATTTAAATTGCACAATAAGTGTTTATATGAAACTCTTTAAATTATATTATATTAAAATAATTAAGCGTCCATGAATCGGTACATATGTTGAATTCTTATTTTAAATATAATACATTCTATCAACTTCTCCTAACTAAAATTTAAATTATGCTGACAACTAATGAATAATGCTAGACGCAATCTATAACGTAATTGAACTGGGATTAAACCAATGGGTGTGATCCATGCATTGATAGAATAATGCTTGTATTCCAGCTCTATATGAGTCGTGTTTCTGACAAATTAAACCATGCCTTTTCATCAATTTCATGCATTTAGTGCTTCGTATCTGTCATAATATTGATTATTATCCATACTTGAACCCCAGATTAGTTAATTTATTAATTAATTAATTAATTAGCTGGTGCCTCTCTCTTATTCATGTATCAACTTCAATCTCCTTTTTTTAACCATCAAATTCAAAATCTAGCTAGCTCTTGTGGTAGCTTTAATTATAGATAAAGATCAGATCACAACTGAGAATCAAACAAAAATAAAATAGTTAGAAAAAAAATGTAATTTAGAGTAATGTTATTATAAAGGGCGCTTAATGACATTATTTCAGATGCAAAATGTAACAATAACAAAGGAATGCTCACCTGTAGAAATCAGCGGGAATATTATAGCTTGCTACGCTGGGATTTCAGATGAGAAGAGACTTCTCTTTGGATTTCATCTCTTCTTATTTTCCCAGTTGTGGTAATCGGAAATGGTTTCCTCCATACAATAAATACTTTTGGTATTTTAAACCTGTAGGAGATTTGAGAAACAGTGAACAAATTATGGAATGTTGATTCATCCCCAGAATCATATGATACTCACAGTGAGAAAAAACAGGAAGGAGTTTCTGCAGCCACTAGCATAATCATAAGATGAAATAAAGTTAAAAAGACAATACCCAGTTAAATTGTTCTCTTGGCACTGTCGTCGAAGAACCTCACTGGATAAAACTAGCCCTTTGCTTTCAGCAGATTGCTCACAATTGTTATCAGACCATAGCCAATTGTCTCTTACTTTAACACAAGCAACCACCATTTCCGTCAGACGGGCATCTGGAATTCCTACAATGACAATAGAAGCAACTCCTGGATGTTGTAGAAGGATTGCCTCTACCTAATAACAATGAATATTTAAAGTTTAGATTTAAAAAAAAAAAAAAGAGCATAAATTTAGCTACAAATAAATTAATGAACTGAAGCTAGAATTTCTAGAGGAATATTCTTCAAAATCACACAAGAGCAATCAAAACTTAATCCCCGCTTTGTATAATTTTCTGTTTTTCCTATGCATTTGTTTTTCAATCATCAACGGAGCATGAAGGTCAACATAAACTTAGATTTACCTCTTCAGGATAAATATTCTCCCCACCACACTTGATACGACCATTTCTTCGTCCAATGAGCCATACATTACCAAAATCATCTATGGATCCAATGTCACCAGAGTCAAGCCAATTCTCATCACTGGAGTCTGACGGCATTTCCATAATTTGATCCCAATATCTTAGCATTACATGGGGCCCTCTAGTCAAAATCCTTCCGACATGAGAAGAGCCATCAATGCATATCTTTAATTCAACATGTGGTGCAGGCTTGCCTACACAAACACCTTGTGGTTGGTGAACTGAATTGCATTGTGTTTTACCAAATATCTGGCCAGGGGTTTCAAGCGTTGGGTCATAGAGAGTCATGAAGGTGAGTGATGAACATGTCTCTGTCATCCCTTCATAAATTATAAAGAAAACATGAGAGCAAGAACACTACAAAATCTTGAAATTTGGAAAGTTTGGAAGAAACTAGTGATTCATTTTCAGCAACTTCTATATATCTACTTGTTCATATGAATTTAGACCAAACTCCCTATGGGGGTAGATAAGACAAGGTGAGCAAAGCTTCGTGAAACCTGGAGTGAGCATGAACTTAGGTGGTTTCATTTGGCTTGGGTTGCAATGCAAATGTTGCTCATACAGGTTCACAGCCTAATTGATCCAAACTCATTAGCAAGAGCCTTCCTAAGTTTAAAAACCTTTTTCAAATTGATAGAGCTTGAAATCTTGAATTCAATATGATAGTTAAACTTAATTCAACTTCAAGGAAATAGATAAAAGTTATGCCATATAACTCCCGAAGGTCTCCTCATCCTGTCATCTTTTACATTTTCTGGTTATGATCAGAGACTACCTTACTCATTCAAAATCCAGTTCAAGCTCCTGGAAGCATCCAACTCCTAGACAGAAGAGCTAACAAAAGCAGAGTTTTGTTGGTCAATCAAAAACGGCATATGTTCATTGTATAAATCACATACTATCATTGAAGTAGCTTCCTACTGCCTGACGACTACAGACCAATACATCATTTTAAAGCAGAACGTTTTAGAGAGAGTATTAGAAGAAAGAGTGGAATAAGTGAGACCCACCATAAGCTGAGAGGAGCTTAGCTCTGGGGAAATAATTGATGGCTTCTTTTATAAGCTCAGTTGACAAACACCCTCCTCCATTTAGTATCTTTTTCACAGTATCCCTTCCTTTCCAGGTTTCCTTCACCCTGATGAAAGCAAAATAATAGTCAGTCAACAATTTGTATAAAAGAAATGAAGAAAATAGCTAAGCACTAAGCACATGTGATAACAGTGCTCCTTTTAATTGTTCTCTTGACCAAATAGATCGTATCCATTACCTAATTAGGGTAACTAAATCGGTCATTATTGCAGGAACAGTGATTAGAGAGGTCACACAATGTTGTTCAATGGCTTCAAGGGCTGATTTGGCTTCAAACTTCGGTATCAACACATGGCAAGCCCCAACCATTAGCATGGCCATGGCTGACGACAAACCACCAATGTGGCATAGTGGAGCAGTATGCAAATAAACCTGCAAAAGACACAATTCTAAAGTTTTATCGTCATTTAAATCCTGCATATATATAAAATTACACTCTATACAATCCACAGATCTTATCCATCTCTATCATCCCCTCAACAGGAATATTCTTAAATTACACCCTGAAAAATGATATGAATTTCTTAAGGAAAGGCTTACATCATCCTCACCATAGCCAACGATGGCAATTTTTTCAAGGGATTGAACAATGACAGCTGAATGGCTTATTGTAACTCCCTTAGGCCTTCCAGTGGTTCCTACAGGGAAAAAAAAATTAAGCCAAAACTCTATTTTCACAAGCAGAAATAGATTTTGAGCAAGGGTATATAATGGAGCAACTCACAAATAACAAAATAAAATAACTAGAAATCACAATTTTATGTATATTGGTCAGGTACCATGTATTATGCATATTGGTCAGGTACCATGTATTACGCATGTACAGATAATCACAATTTATAATCCTTTCCACTTTACTAGATTGTGATCCTACAAAATTTCGTATGCTGTGATCTATTGAAAATTTGAGGAGATTGTAAAGATGATGCTCACACCATAGCAAAGCCAGGGAGAATGACATATTTTCCTGTTGTTAATCAGTTTTTTATTGAAGTTCTTTCCTTTCAATGGGAAGAGAAATTTACATTTGGGATATGACTAGATTTTGGGGGTTAGGGTGCTTTCGAGTAGAGTTTAGGATGAGTGACATAACATGAAATCAGTATCATGTTTAGGATTCAAATTCTCCAGTTATTCTCTTTGTCTAGCAGTATAAGTTCATGTGTAAAATTCTTAAGGCAAACCTCAATGTTGAAAGAACTTTCAGCAGTAAAAAGGTGATCCTTCCTGATTAATGAAGTTAGGAGAGCAAAAATAAAGAGAAAGGCATGCATAAGAAACTATCCCCTCCAACACTATCAGCAGTAATATCAGACAAATTAAACATCCTGCCAAGCTCCAGACTTTTAACTTTCTAAGATAAACATAGCATATCGTGTGTTTTGATGATACTTGTCAAACAACAGTCTTTGGCTTTGACTGCCCAACTATTCATGTTAGAAACTTTGCACTGGTGGAATTTGAAAATAATTTATGAAATAGAATATGGCATTTCCTGATATGCACTACGCTACCATGCTAATTGTTTGCTTGAGTATTATAGAGCATTCACTTGTCTAGAAAAGCCATTCTTCCTAGAAATTGTGTTCATATGCACCATAAACAAATCATAAAAGAAGTAAACCTGTACCTGAAGTGAAACATATTATAACAGCTCCCTCTGGTGCCCAAGAGTAATTCAATGGTGGAGATCTTAGAGTGTACTCCTTGAGTATATCAGTAGTTAATACTGGCATAATGAAGAAAGCAACAATGACATCTCAAACAACTTTCTTTCAGAAAAAAAAATTTTTGTATATTTCTAACATTCTATGGGTACCATATACTAATGTGCGATCTATAGATTGATAGGAAACTGCATACCATTCCATGTGTTCATAAAAACAGAGGAAGGGAAGCCCAAAGTAACATGCCACCTCAAAGAAGGTATAGCATTCCTCTGGAGCTCTGAGTACCAAGAATGACAACTTTCATCAGTCACTAACATTGCTGGCCTTACTGTTGTCATTGCCGAGCTTGCCTCTTTGAAACTCTGGAATTTGAGAAGGCTAAAATCAGATATGCCTTAACATGCAAGGTAATCGTTAGGATGGTAAGTGTAATTGGGCACAATCTTACATCATATTACGAGTCAGAAGACAAATTTGTGTTGAAAGACAGCAATGATGCATTGTATAATTTCACAGACGTTACAAAATGCAGATGATTCTGCATCCGTATGGTCAACATCAGTAAGTAACCTGGGATTTCCATTTTCTTTATCCTATCTTTGCAAAAACTGTTTGCTAATAGGTTTACAACCAAAATGCCAGAGAGAAAACTTTTCTTTTCTTTCTGAGAAACAAATGTGTAAGCATGTATTGACATACAAGTTAATCTAATTCAACTGGTAAATAGCTAGATTGTTGTAATCTAGTCAGCTCCTAAACATACAAGTTAAGTATGTTTACCACAATACCAGATCATAGAGATAACTAAAAGGATGCATGGCTCTTAATGATATCACTAAAGGAGGAAGCTAAAAGTGTAGTCATTTACTTACCCATCGATAATTTAAAGGCGCTACTATGCCTCCAATGTATGCAACAGCCAGGATCCACTCTAAATACACTTCGCTGAAATAAAACACAGTTCATGCTCATCAGCATTTAGCTCATAATTAACAGGTCCAAGCTTATTATTATTATTATTATTATTATTATTATAACACAAAGCTCACAATAAGCTTATAAGAAAAACACTATTGAGTGAGAAAAAAACAGATTAAAATAAATAGATGAAATCAAAATACAGATTATATTTTAAAATTTGCTCAGTATAGCCCATACTCTTAATGTCTGATTTAAATAGAGTGAGTTTGGGAGTGCATTTGACACAGTCAATGGCACTTTGAATCTATATTGGAGTTTAACTTGAAACATATAATTATCCAGAAACAATTATAATACTTCTTGGAGAATTGCTTGATAAGTCTTTTTAAGAAATAAAATTTTAGAAAGAAAATCACTGGAAGTATTTTTCAAAACATGTGGTTTTCCAAAAGCACTTTCAGGCGCTCATACAACAAGCACTTCTATTCAAAAGTGCTGTGTAAAAAATTACTTACGAATTTAGTCTTACATGATTTCAAGTAAGTTGACTGACATTATTTTTTTATTAAATTCAGCAGAACTTTATTAATTATAAGCAGGAAAACAACAGCTTCTGTTCAAATTTCAAACTTTAATGTTAAAATATATGCATTCATCACGTAATCCCTCCCCATTTTCCATAGACGCAATAATAATTCCATTAAATAATAATCAGTCAACTCAAACTCCGCCTTTTGTTGTCTATAACTGAAAAAAACACTTTCTGCATTCATATTTCTCTTCGTTCTCATGCAATCAAAATCCGATCATTTCATCAGTTCGGAAACGAACAAACAGATTTCGAAAATAAGTTTCCTCAAGCGCTTAAGTGACAACATTGTAGGTAGAAATAAACCTATTATAAGCACAGACGACAACAATGTCGCCGGAACGTAGGCCGAGTTCAAGAAGCCCGCACGCCAAGCTCAGCACGCCCTGGACGAACTGTTCGCCTGTTTTTAGGCGGTTACCGGTGATTGTGACGACCGAATTTCGCTTGACGGTAGCTATGCGGCTTAAGCACTGGCAAATGTGAGCTTGGGAGTAATAAATCATTTTGAGTGAGGGTAAATTAGGAATTTTAAAATTCTGTGAAGACCAACGAGGGACGTTGTGAGGATGAGATGAGAGGCCTATCGTTTCGAAAAGCGCGGTTTCTAAAATTCTATGCGATAATGCGCATACATGAAAGAAACGATAGCCTCACGAGTTCGTGGTATAAGATTCGTTACGGCAACCCCTTGGACGATATTGTTTTGGATCATGCTACGGTGCATGTGAGTGTACAGTACGATTTAACTCTCTAATTTTTTCACCGCACTATGGGGTTTTTTTTTTTTTTTTGTAATTTTACAAGTTTTTGTTACATTTTTAAGGCTCTTAAATGTATTTTGTAACCATAAGCTGAAAATTAGATCAAAAAAATTAATGACGTGTTCATTAATTTAAAATTAAAATTTAAAATTGAAATGAATTGTTAAAATAAAAATAAAAATAGAAATGAAATCAATTAGTTATACGCAATAAAAATAAAACATTAATTCTCAAAAAAATTTGAAAATGAAATTTTTATTTTTAAAATTGACTATTTTATTCTTATTTAATGATTTAATATCTTTTTTTTATTTTTTATTTTAATTAAAACATATAAAAATTAAAAATTAATTATAAAAATAAAAAATATAATTAATTTTGGACTTTTATAAAACATATAAAAATTAAAAATTAATTATAAAAATAAAATATATAATAATTAGTATTATTTTTATTTATATTTTTATAATTATTATTAACAAAATTATTATTATTATAATTAATTATTAATTATTAATAAAAATAATTTTTTTGAATAATAATAACCACAATTATTATAAGCAAATAATAATTATAATGATAAAAATTAACTAAAAATATTTTAATAATTTAAAATAAATTTTTTATTTTAATTTTATTTTTTACAATTAAAGTAAATAATTTATTATAATTCCAATTTCTCACTTCAATTCTAGTTCATTTTAATTACGAATAAGTAAATATATAATAAAAAAATTCTACAATAAACTTTTAATGTATATTTAAATATACCATATATAATATGAACTAACACTTAATTTACCTTAACAATACACGTAATTTTTTAAAAAAGCATTTACATTGGTCAAATATTTATTGGTAATTATAAACTAAAATTATTTTGAAAGATTATATGAACATCACACTATAAGATTATCCAAATGTCTACGCCAAATAGCAATAATTTTCCCTCTAACGAAGTAGAACGGATTACTAGCATCATTGTGAAAAATTATCTACATGGCAAATGTTATCCACGCGACAAAAATTTTTCATAAAATAACATAAATGGGCCTTGCTAAATGAAGTTTCTAACAAATATTTTTACTTTTTCATAAGAGATTTTAGCAAACATTTAACATAAATTTGTAAACTTGTAGAAATTTTGTAGGATGAAGTTTTGGGTTCCTATTTTGTTTTTTCAAATGTAATTATATATGTCACTAAAAATATATTTGTTATTGATAGTTTTTATTAAATTTTAAAAATAAAGTTAAAAAACAGAAATTGGAGAATTTGGACAGACATAAAAATAGATAATTGATTCTTGAAGACAAATTAACAGAGAACGGTCCTTTCAAAAAGTTACATGAATAAAAGTAGCAAGCTCACAAGGATAGAAAATGCACCAAATCCAGTTGTAATCATCACAAAAATGATTAAAATTTAGAACTAAAACCATCCATGAGATCTCTTTTACCATAACAAAGAGATGAAAGTTTATTTCATACATTCTTGCAGCTGCAATATTACTTATTTTTACTTATTTTATATATATATATTTATTTATTTGTGCGCATACATGTGTATGTGTGTGTAAAGTTATTTTAATTTATGATTGCGAAGATAAAAATTTCTTAACTTATGAATTTATGTAACAAATGAAATCATATCTTACAAAATTTATTTAAATTTCTTTCAATATTTACAAATTTTTATTTTAAAAAATAATTCGAAACCAAATTAAATTAATTATAATTCATTTTTAATTATTTAAATATTTTAAAAGAAATTTTCCAAAAATAATTAAATTAAAAAATTTGAGTTAAAGCTAAAATTTAGATAAAATTTTCTAATAAAAAATAGGTATATTATTAAAAATTATTGAGATTTATATATTTAACTACACTCATATTTCATATTTATTCAAAATTTAGGTTTAAAAAAAAAAAAACTACTTAACCCTTTGCCATTTATTAACATAAAAAGTAGTTTAATAAATAAATTTTTTATTTGGACATTTGTCATCAATCAAAAGATTAACATAATTGGTAATCATTATGTTTTATATATTCAAATTTATGAATAAAGGGTAACATCTCATGAGGTGAGAGGCGTGCAAGTCGTAATAGGAAAAAGAAAAGAAAAGAAGAGAAGAGAATTGGTTTATTAAGAATAAAGATTAAAGGTTTATTATTGATTTACCATATAGATTTTAATGATGTGGAGCTTTATTATAATTATGAAATCAAATTTTTTTAGAAAAATAAAAAAAAATTACCAACTGATTTTAAGAGGATATTAATGTTTATTTTAATTATTAAATAAAACCGCAATATTCATAATAAAGTTTAACCCTTAATAATTTTGTATCAAAAAGAAACTTATTTACCTTTTTCTTTTAAATTACACTGCAATATCACTGTTCGTTTTTGCTTTTACCTCAGACTTTGGCAGCCAAAGACAAAATTGCTATCGGTGATGATGCGGGGTCGTTTCATGGCCCCGGTGCCGACAAGAAACCCGCATTCTTTGTACAGTGACACATCACTAAATTCCACAATCCCCTTGTCCCACGTCGCTCCAATAAAGGAGGTTGGAGAGAGAGCCCCAAACAACTGGAAACGACATCGTTTGCACATCTTAAAGTTATCAAATATCAGTTGGCTGGTTTCTTGTAAACAAAGGTTTGTAGAAAAATACCGAAACAGAGGAAAATGGTTTCCTCTTCAGTGGTCGCCACCGTGATCGGTTCATATATACCATTGATCACAATCATTCTGATCAGAGCAACACTCGCCAGGGAAATCCGGCCGTCGGATCACGGACTCGAGTACCAGAGCCCACCTCCGTCGAGCACGAAATCCTCGCCGCAGATGACGTCGTTTTTCAAAGGATCGTCGTCGCCGTCTACTTCATCCAGCGTCGCATTTCCGAGAGCGATGAATTCAAACGACACTTCGTGGTGGACCGCCGGCCCTGGCGGTGCTGGTAGGGGCCACTTGAGGCACGTGGTGCTGGTCGTGAGTTTGGTATGCGGGGTCACAGGTATGGCTTTGTTAGTTGGTTCTGCTTTCATTTATTTTTTCAGATTTCAAAATCGTAATTCGTCGTCTTTGTGTTTAAATATTAATAGAAAGTAGTTCAGCTTAGCGTAAAAACAGTATTGGTTGTTTCTTGCTCTTGTACAAGAGTAAAGTGCTACATTTGCTTTATGTTAGGGCATTTTTCATATGAACTAATGGAATTTAGTAGTTCAATTGCCTATATTTTGTAGCAATTACCATATTAATTGATAATTGACTTATTTTAATTATTTTTAAATTTATATTTATCCAATTACCTATAAATAAAAGTGATAATTTTTAATACCATTCTTCGTGTTAACGAAATCAAAATTTTTGACACATAATTTTATTTAGTTATATTTATTTAATTCTAAAAATTATTTATTTATAATAAAAATAAATTAATTAGGATTTTAAAAATATTATTAAAATATTATAAAATTATATTTAAATATAAATAAAAAATATTAAATAAATAATAAAATTATAACTTATTTAATAATTTAATAATTGAGTTTAAATTTTTACTTTTCCATGAAAGCTATTAAATAACTTGAGTTATTTAACCAGGCACAAGTATCGCACCAAAAGCCTAAATCGTCACACTTAGAAGGGACTTGTTTGTTATATTCAATTAAAATATGTATTACTTTGTTGTTATTTTAAAACTCTGGGGTTAATTTGTTAATATTCAATAATTTGGGACAAATAATCTCCCGCAGTTGTTAAATGATTGAAATATTCTGTTAACCATTTAATGTTTGAAACTTTGCATGTTGTCTCATAAATTATAAGTATTTAATTAAAATACTAGTAACAATTAGAAATTGGAGCCTTTACAAATCACGAGATACTATTCTATTGTACCGACTTTCGCTTGTCCACCACAAAAGAAGATACTATTCGAGCCAACTTGATTAATGTCGGCCAGTATGGTTTCATGAATCCGGCTCCAGTTCTGCATGTGAAGTAATGCTGGATTAGGTATTGCTTGAATCAACGAATCAAATATAAACCACAATTTATATTGAACCTAATATTAAATTAATTTTGAAGTTAATTTTAAATTAGTGTTACATGGGATCCTGTATGATTTGCTGTATGTGGTCCATACGTGCCTAATACCTTACAGCACTTGATTATTGTTATGTATTAATCACGTGGGAACAACAAGATATAAGAAAATTACTTGCCTGGCATGGTACAGTTGCACAGATAACGTAATTTTATAAAAGTATTTATAAATATTTTTTTTTGATATTTGACAAAATCATAAATAAACGTAAATTTTTATAAAATTAACAAAAAATATTTTTTAATAATAAAATAATTATATTTAATTATTAGTTGACTATTTAAAATAATAAAATAATAAAAATAATTATAGATAATTTAAAATTAGTAATATTTTTTACATACCTTTTTTGAAGTTTAGAAAATTAATACAAAATACTTTTAAAAATAATTTATTATATTTTGACATTTAATTTTATTTAATTTAATAAATATATATAATTTAAGTATTAATTTTAATACGATAATACTATAAATTATTTATTTATGTAGAATTATAAATAAATTAATTTAATAAAAAATATAAAATTATATGATATGAATATATACAGATAAGTATTATAAATTGTTTACTTGTATAAAATTATTTTAGTTATTGTCAAATATTTTCATGCCTAATTTAATAATAAAAATAGCTCAATAATTATAAAAATATTTCATAACAGTTAAAATAATTATATACAAGCAAACAATTTAAAATATCTATTTATTTATTTTTATATCATATAATTTTATGTATATTTATCAAATTAAATGGTTTACAACTTTAAACAAATAAACAATTTATGATGTCATATTAAAATTAGTACTTAATTTATATATAATTACTGTATTAAACTAGATGTCAAAATGTAAAAAAAAAGCTTTTAGGCATATTTTTGGTTAATTTTTTAAACTTTAAAAAAATTATGTAAAAAATAATACTAATAAATAAACTTATACATATAAAGTTATTTTATTATTTTAATTAATCAATTAATAATAAAATAGATATTTACTATTGAAGGGTATTTTATGTTAATTTTATTAAAAATTATATTTATATATGATTTTGATAAAGTTTAAGAATGTATTTTAAAAATACTCCTAATTTTAGAATATTTTCAAATAAATTTAAATTATAAATAAATTTATAATACAAATATCGTCATCTTTTTTATATTTTAATTAAATATTAAAACGTAGAATGATAATAAAATAAATTGACGGAACTAGTTAATAAAAAATTTATAATTATATATAACTAGTTTATTTTAAAAATAAGCTAATATTACATGCCAATAAAATCAATACATATTTGGTCAACGGTTGCTAGCTAGTAGCTACCACAAGGCATTGTGGATGTAGCTTCCAATATCGATGACCAAACGATAACGGACATCTCCTTTTGCCAGACGATCCATGGCTCCGTTCACATAATCCATTGAAATAACTTCACATCTGCTGTTATGTTGCGTTTTCTTGCAAAATCAATCATTTCTTGTGTCTCCTTCATCCCTCCTGTCATGCTTCCGGCAATCATCCTTCTACCTGCACAATATATGTTTCTGAAATTCATGCCAAATTCATTGTAGTCTAAGTGTTTGTATAAATGCCAATAAAAAGAATTTTGGCAACAACTGCAGCAATTACTGTATATTATGCTCACTTCTTACCGATAAGTAAGGGCATAATTGGCAACTCGGACTGGTTTATGAACATCTGGCGCAGCAACAAAATTAGTTTTCGACTGACCTTGGGAAGATCAAACAGTGGATTCAGAGGATGACGTGGAGAAACGGTATCAATGATACCGTCCATCTTCCCAGCTACATCCTGCGCCATGGGATGGTTAAGCCGTTTAAAAGCATTAAAAGAAGCCTTTTAGGAGGAGGAATTGGGCAACAAGTAAATATAATGGGAAAGGTATCCAAGCAAGATCGATTATTAAGTGAAAAGCTACTTTCGCAAACTCCAAAGGGCCACTAAGCAAAAGCTACTTTCATAAACTCAAGAGGGCCACTAAGCAAATCATTGAAACTACAAGCCTTCTTTAAAGGTTGCAGTGCATACAATAACAAACAAACAAACAAACAATAATACTAAATTGGCCACACTTCTCTCCAATTTTTATTTTTTTGAAAGAAATATTATCAAAAAAAGAATTTTATTTTGTATTAAGTTTTATAAAAAAACTTTCTTATATCTTTTTTTACTAGGGATAATAATTTAGATTACCGTATTAGTATTTTTATCATATCAAATAAAGGATAACTTAAATTTCAACCGTTTAATATTTATATCAAGAATTGAAAATTTTAATATGATGCAATTATGAAATAGTTAAATAAATTATAATTGTATTACTTGTTTAATAACTTTTTTTTATACATTATAATATATTTTTATAATACATATGACACAATATAAATAATACTAATTAATTTATTCTAAATATAATTAAATATTTTTTAAAAAGTGTAAATATGATTAAATTATTTAAAAAATATATAAATTAAAATTATTATATTATAATTACTCAAATATTTAATCGTGAAATAAATGAGTTCACGTATAAAAAATTTTAAATCTGAATCTAATACGATTATTAATTATCTCGTATCATGTTTACTTCTTTAATAATTGTATTATTTTATTCAACTTAAACTCAAAAATTCTTGTCAATTTGATGAGTTGTGCTAAAAATAATCACCCATATTTTTAACCATAAATTGATTAATTAAAAAATAAATATATTTTAAATATATTTATTCTTTATAAATAAAAATTTAATTTATATATCTTTATTTAATTTTTATTTTTAATTTATTTATATTAGACATTAATTTATATTTTAAATTTTAATAAAAATTAAATAAAAACAAATAAATTAAAAACATATTTATTTTTTATTGAACCAACTCTTGATCAAATGAAATTACCAAAACAGTATACTCCAAACCCGCAGGGGATAGCTACAGTAGTGCCAAAGACACCCATATGAAGTCTGATTTGCACTACTTTTTTTAATTCCTAAAAAGGCTCAATTCTTTGGTGCACTGAAAGTTGGAGTAATAGAACGGGGTGTTCTAGCTTCAACGAAAATCGTCTATTCTACTATACGAACAATAGCCCGAATATTATTCGGGCAATGGGTGCCTTCATAATTCAAGTGGGGTGTCTTTAAGAACAGCACGACTACCGTGAGAATTTTCTTTCCTTCTCTCTTCGTTTTCCTGGTTCAACAGGGAGATTGCTGGTGGGTCCCACAATGAGGTGGCAATAACAGGTGGCGCTCACGGGATACACTACCAGAAACCACAATCAAATCATATCATCCAAAACGCGACCCACCTTGCATGTTGCAAATCTGATCCGTACATTTCATTCCCCTCTCTCTCTCTCTCTCTCCAGAGACCAAATACAGCGGTCAGCGGTCACCTTCAATACAGAACCCCATGGGCCGCACACAAAATCCTGGACAAGATTGCTTCTCTTCTCTGTATGCCTTGCCGGTCAGCCACCACGCCAACCTGGCCGAGATTCATCGATTCCGATTCAACGGCCCAGATTCTTCCAAACCGCGCATAACTTGATCGACTTTTAACCTCCTTAACCGCCTCCGACACGAACTTGGTCCACTTTCCATATTCCATTCGAATTAATAAAACATCAGAAAATGTTTTATTATTTTATTTTATTTTTTTAAATTTATGTATTTTAATATATATAATTAATAAATTATTTATTTTTAATAAAAAATAATATTAAAATATAAACTCTTTATATAAGTTTATATGACATAATTTTATAAAGTAGATAAAATTATAAAAAAATAATAATAATTAATAAGTATAAAGTGTTTAGGGTACAAAATTTATTTATGAAATATTAAAAATAAAATAAAAATAATTATATCAAAATTCTCTTAAAATTAAAAAAAAGAAACTTAATTTAAATAATTATTTTGAAATAAAAGAAAAAGAAAAAGGTTAAAAAAAGCAACGGAAGGCGTGTGAGGATAAATACGAACAGGTAGCAGTGAAGTACGGCTGTAAAAAGAAAATCCGATTGTTATAATTTCACCTGCAGCGCAGAGCAGAGGAGAACCAGAAACAGCCTGCCAGAAACAGAGCCAGCTTTCTCAACAAGGTAATTTGCGAAGCACGAAACCCTAATACGTTTCCATGTCTCTTTGGTTATCGTCAGAATTAGCTTCGAAATAAGGGAAACTAGAACTATTGAGAGTTTTTAATTCTTGAATTTCAGCGTTTCTACTTCTTGTTGCGTGTGCTTGCTGAATGAATCACTCAACATATCGGATTATTAGCTAATTTTCGTATTTGTATTGAATTTTTAATAAATATATACTTTTGGTTTTCATTTTTTTATTTTCATTCTGTTTATCGTTGATGGACTGGTTTCTGTTGATTTTTGAGGTATTTGATGATTTAGTTGAGATCATTTATATGAGTTGATTGAACTCATTTTCTGCATTTCTGTGAATTAATTCATGATTTTCTGTTTTTTGCAATATTGTATTGTGCTCATTTCTGCGTTAAAGCGGGTTAATTGATTTATTTTTTATTTTTTAAATTTTCAATTGTTTAAATTTCGGTTATCAATGGGGAACGAACCTACTTGATTCTTGTGTAACTCCAGTCGAGGCCTATCTTTTAAGAGAACCTATGGCGATATGGTAATCTTAAGAGTGTGAGTCAAAAGAGTTGAATTTTCACTTAGATTGATTGTAAGGTAAATCATTTGTAATGTTAGACCTATGTTATTAAAATTTCCCGGTAATTTTTGAAGTTCCTTCTCAGGTTGTGTGTAAACTATACAAATTATAAGCAAGTTAGAATTACTTCTTGACATGTGTTTTTCATGCTTGACTGCACTTGAGGTTTGTCTTCCACTAATGAGCATGCACAAGATTGTCTATTATCTATGAAAGTCGTGCAGGAGTGATATAAACTAAAAAGAATGAAATAATTGTTCCGTGAGTGGAATGGGGATGAATTGTAATTCGAAGGTGAAATTGGTAAACCTTGTTCTCTTTAGCTCATTGACAAAAGGTTGCAAGAAAAGTGGATGTTAATCCGAGTATCATTTCTTGTTAATAAGTATTTACACCTAGCAAGCATCCGATGTGGCAGCTTAAAGTTCCAATAGCACATTAGTAGAGTCAGTTCTGTAAAACAATAAACTGTTTCTTGAAAGTTGTTGTTCTTCATCCATGGTTCAATATCAGTCTCCCTTGTTTTCCAGAATTTATGATTGGACATATAATTAGTGATTGAAGCATTTGATTCTCATAAAGTATTAGAAGTTAGCCTCCTAGTTTGGCCTATGAGTGTGATTTAGGTGCATTTGGTTGATCTTTGCGCAATATGTCATTGAAACTTTTTGGTAATTAATTGACCTCTATTCTATTGGTTATGCTGCCAGATTTGAGTTGTATATTGTGTGTGCATAACAGTCTCATGACTTCTTCTGTGCAAGATATGTCAGGTATTTTTCCATCTGAATCTTGATCAAGCTTGTGTTCTTATAATATCTTTACAATGAATGATTTAACCTCAGTATATTGATTAAATTTCCAACCTACTACTTATTTAGGCACCCAATTGACTGAGAATATTTCATATTATAACAATTCTAGAATTGAATTCTTTTGTTTATTATTCAATCATTCTTTTGCTAAAGGACTATTACATTGCCTTGTGTCGCGTGTGTAAAATGATACTAGAGTTCCAATCCTTTATGAAATGTGAACATTTTGGTTTGTCCAAGGACCTGTGTAATTAGTTTGAGTTGACCCGCTGTATTCATAAACCTGAGCCAAATGAGATTCTGTCTTGATGCTTATCTTGCAACATAGGTTTGAATATTATGATACCTATTTTTGTCCAAACTTGCTTCTTATGTGGTGATTCCTATTGATTTATGTTCTACATATTAAATTATATTATGGTGACAATTTTGCCCAATGGATTGGGTGAGCCTAAGGCAAGAATCTTCTCTGCAATAAAGGACAATTGGTGGTGTGGCTGTAATTCACTGTAGAACTTGTATATTGTCTATTATTGCAGTGTTGATTTTATGATACTGGAGTACTTTGTCCTTACAGTGTGTGCCTATGGGTTATGGCTGCATTCTGCGCTTTGTAATCTTGGTTTAGCTATTTTTTTTTTCCTTCTGTGATATATCTTGTATACATTTTGCATTTCTACTACAATAATTACTGCTTTTGGAAAACGGTTGTGCAGATAACAGTGAAGCTGATGAGCAGCAGCACCACCTAGAATCCCAGATGCAGTCCTCATCACCTGCAACGGGATTGCCTCACCCCAGCATCGTGACCCCTAATGTTCAATATGCACCGCCTCAAGCTGGGGCATGCCACGCCATGGTATTATATTTGAAGCAAATCTCTTTCTCTTGTGAGTGGATGTGGGGACGGCAGCTAGTTTACAACTTTTTTAGCTCGAAACATATTTGATGAACATGTTACTTGTACATTTTTTTTTTGTCTCATTAGCTTTCTCTAATTTATGGAAAGAAGTGGTAGAAGGGGTATAAATCTAGAAGTTTTGATTTTGGTGTTTGGATAATATATATTGTCTGAATTCAATGCATCGTGAATATGAGAACTGATTTGGGGGATCAGAGGTATATGGGGCAAGCAGTGGCAGTCACAATGATTGATTGTCAAAGATTGTGCTTGTGCCAGTTAGTGATATAATATTGATTTTTTTAAGTGGAGTCTGGAATTCCAAGTAACTGGCTGAGTTGCTAAATTAGCTAAAGTGGATTCGGGCTTGCCTTTTCTTTTAGGAAAGAGCCTGGCCTTTGAAACTGTAACTTTCTGATGAGGCTTTAAGGCTTTAAGGCAAACCGAACAGTATGGCTGCTGGAAAGAAATGCAACGTCACCTTCACAACCCCCCCTCCTGCGGCCCGAATCCTTCTTACGATTACCAAGTCATCTCGAATGAGTTCTACTATAGAAGCTTTCAACGTTGATATGTAGGATTGCGTTGGTGATGGTTATAAGCTTCTTTGCCCTAGTGGTGTGAGGGGATGGTGGTGGCAGAAATGTATTGTGATGTATAAGTTGGTCTCAGTAATGGTGGCATGGCTTTGTACTTTGGTGGTAGCATCAAATGTAGATTATGTGATTGAGGTAGTAACTGGTACATGGGGTGGTGAGTTGTGGCTGTGAAGAATCATTAGCGGATGTGTTTTTGTTGGCAATGATGGTGGAGTGCTAATTCTCTGTCGGTGGAAAAAATTAGGTTCTATGATCAAGGTATTTTTAGTTGACAGTTGTTCTCTTCTCTCTCTCCTTTTTTTTTTTTTTTCCCCCTTGAAAGAGGTCCTGATTAGCATTAGTATGATGGTGTTGTCACTAAACACTATGTTCGGGAGCATTTACTATGATGGAATTGAAAGGACTATTCTTAATCCTTGGCAGGAGAAAGGAGAACAGAAGAAAGATTGTCAACTTTTGTGTTTGAATGATTAGGAGGTGTAAGAAAGGACATTTGGTATCGTTGATGGATATTGTGAGAGAGAGTGAACCCAAGACGCATATAAAGCTACTGGATATTTTAAGAGAATGAGTGATTTAGAGAGGTAGGGAGGGAGGGAGGGAGGGAGGGAGGGAGATGTGAAACTCCAAAGCAAAGAGGAGAAGAGAGGGTGTGATCAAATGTTAAGGAGGCATAAGTAAGGGCATATTGTATAATTGATGGAGAAAGTAGGGGTGATTAATTATAAGGGAATTTTCAGAAACCTAATCTAAAGTGTTTGCAAGTTTCACTTAACCATCACAATGTCAAATCCTTTTGGGAAGATATTTATTTCTTTAATGTTGTTATTTGCTGTTTGTTGGAGGGTCATGGATAACTGTTGTACATTGGAAATTCACTTACGTAAGGGGCTAAAAATTCAAGGAATCAACAAGCCATTTTTGTGCTTTTATTGCAGGGGTTTTCCCCTGATTTCCTCCATATTTTCTGTTAGTTGTGTATTTTGTTTTGAAAAATTGGAGCTAAATATTCTGGGAATGAATGAGTCATCTACTATGCCGCTGTTTCAGAAATTTCTTCTTTTGGTTAGATTATCTGTGTCACTTTTTGCTAGTTATGTTTATGTCATAACATATTTGAGGGTATATCTCATTTGGCTTTCTGCCTTCGAATTAATGCAGGATCTCATTGATGTTTAATGGATGAATAGCATGGCAAATTGATTGGTTGGATGATGTTTGTCTGTCAATGTTCTTTATTTAGAGAATACTCTTATTCCTTGTTTTCAGAATTTCTATTAAATTGGCTGTTAATGTCATTTCAAGAGGGGATTCCTGTGGACTGAGAATTCTTGGCTTGTTGATTATAGTTGATGATGTTGAAGGAGTTTGTTGAACTCCATGTCCTTTTGCTGCTATTAAACTTTTTTGTGCCACATTACTTTATCAATGCTTTTTTCCATGTTAATAACTTTTTTTAAGTTTTCCATTTTCGGTCGTTGTGGTTATTTGTAGATCAAATAAATGAAGCAATGGGTTATCCATTACAAAGATAATGAGCTTTATCTCTTTTACTCAATCTAAGAATTTTGAGGTGCACTACTTCCTCAGAAGAACCGTATGCTGCTCAATGTTTATTGTTTTTATTCACTTTCAAAAAGTGTTTGCATAGAGTTGATTCTTCTAATTTAAAATCAAAAGAATTTTTGGTTTCTTGTATGCGTGCCAAGCTGTTTATTGCCTTGTTTTTTAAAACTTACTTTTTTATGCCCAAAAAAAAAAAAAAAGGTGAGATGTTATCTTTATGTTGTCCTGCTTTAGAATTTTCAGCTTCTTTTACATTTATGGATTTATTAAAAAATAGTGGGAACAAACTTTCATCTATTTTGTGATGTGCTTATTTTGCAATCCGGTTCTTGTTACTGCTCTAGATGTTGATAATGCTTTCATTAGTGATTTCTCTAGTTGTAAGTTATGATAAAAAAACCATTATAATTTTTATGCTTCCATTGTTCCAATAAATCCATGTATATCTCAAATTCAGATTGTATCATAGTTATTTTCATCATTTTCTTCTCTGCAAGTATTTTAAAGGAACAATTAAGTTAGCATCGGTCATGGCTGTATGTCATGACTTGTGATCTTTGTTGAGATGATAGGAGCAAAGTCTGATAACTGAACCACTCATAAACCTATAAAAAAGGAGTGAGAGATTTTAATTTGGAAATTTGGTATATCAACTTACCATTTATCCTTGGCTTTATGTATTCAAGACACCGGCAGCTTACCCATATCCGGATCCCTACTACCGTAGCATTTTTGCTCCCTGTGATGCGCAACCATATCCTCCACAGCCCTACGGTGGTCAACAAATGGTATGTATTCTTTTCAATTCTGTATATTGATTGTGATAACATGATTGTATGTGATTTCAAAACCAGCAGGTTTATGAGGATTATATTATAATTATTTAACAATAAATTGGGTCAGGTCCATCTTCAGTTAATGGGAATTCAGCAAGCTGGAGTTCCTTTGCCAACAGATGCAGTTGAGGAGCCTGTGTTCGTCAATGCAAAACAATACCATGGCATCTTGCGACGTCGTCAGTCCCGTGCAAAAGCTGAATCAGAAAATAAAGTTTTAAAGCCTCGAAAGGTATGTTTGCAACTGCAAATTTTATGTATTCTTCAAATTGGTAGTTTTACTTGAAGAATTTTACTTAAGTGGGCTTACGGGAGATTCTTTAAGTATTGGTGTCGCTTTGTTAAGTTTTGGATGTATCTTTTTAGTCCATTTTCTTTTATCTCGGTTTATGTTGACTCATGTTTCAAACTAATTGTGCAGCCATACTTGCATGAATCTCGACATTTGCATGCATTACGAAGAGCTAGAGGATGTGGGGGTCGGTTTCTCAACTCAAAGAAAGATGAAAACCAGCAGAAGGTGGCGGCATCAAATGACCTGTCACAATCCAATATCGATGTCAACTCTGATAAAAACGAAATTTCTTCCTCGGATAGCAAATCCTAATATTTTCGAGTGAACAGCAGTGCATGGAAGAGGCCCTGCGAGCAATCATTCATCAATAACTGCCAGAGAATTGAAGTTCCCTTGCCAGCCCAAACTGTCTTAGTACTGAGAACTCGGTTATGTGTATAGATTTTCCAGTAGTTGGCCGTAGAAAGGTTACAAAAACAAAGTAGGCAGAAGTGTATGGAAGTTTAGCGATAGTTATCGTCTTCAGAATCGAATTGTTTCCCCAGGGAAATGATGGTTGAGTTTCCTGTGTGTGCACTTGTTGTTCGAGAGGCTGAAATCTTATTTTCTGACAGAAAATTGGATTTGGGTTGGTACTGCGACGTTAGCTTAGTGTAAGATTAGGGTTGATCTTGCTGTGTAGCATTTCTATTATCTCCTTTCACTTCTTTTTTCTCCACTTGGAAAATAAAATTAGAAATATTTTTAATCCAAATTTGTAGTTCTTGAACTTTTTTTTTTTTTTCGGCGTTTGGCGGACTAGGGTGGGTTGGGCTTATAATATTGAATCACAAAATTGTTACGCAAAGTATCAGAACTTTTTTTTTTTTTTTTTAAAAAGATTGCTCGTGCCGAGTGTATGTTTGTAATTGTATGTTGATGGTTAATTTCGATAATATTTGATAAATGTGTACTTTAACTTTCCATTCCAGTCAATGATAATCGTCTGTAATTGATTAATGTTTGTAAGTAAATCTTCTAAAATTATTAATTCTTTTAATAATATCCCAAGGATTTACATTGACTCATTACTGTCACTGGTCGAATGAAAACAAAACTGTAGCCGTGGAGAGGATTGTCCACGGGGTTTCCTTTTTCTCAAAACATTTTTTCTTCAAATAATGTTATTTTTCAAAAAAAAAAAAAAAACTCCACCTAGGGAGGTCAACAAAGTGGGCTGGTACAGTGTTGACCAATAGTCAATGATTTTGACAATGGGTCATTCAAACAAAGAAAGTATTCTCTCTCTCTCTCTCTCTCTCTCTCTCAATTATCTCTTCGTCAAAAAATTCAACGCATAGCTATTACTTCCTCTTGTTTTCCATCATCCCCGTTTCCAAATTTTTCTTCCGATGAATCATTCTGCACTTTCAACATTGTTCTTGATTTTTTTTTTGTCTTGTCTTTATATTTTATTTTATTAGAATTATTATTACGATGGTAAGTCATGACTGAGTTGCATGTATTTATCATCTGGAATTGGGTGGTTGGTTGGTTGGTCCATGAACCAATTCTATGAATAATTCCATCCTTTGTAGATGTTAATATTCTTCTTGCTTTTCATTCTTCGTATATAATTTTTCTCATTTTCAAATTTCAATCATGCCATACTCTTTTATCGTTGAATATTGCAAATCTAACTATCCAATCTCAAATGTATGGAGATTAATTTGAGGAAGACTCTCAATTGGAAGCAATCATATTCATTCATATTCTTCTTAAAATAATGTTCTTTTTCCCTTAATTAACATATACTTTTTAAAATAAATAATGACTGTATGAGGTTTTGAGCTCATCGCAAATATAATTAATTAGGCTAATAGATATGTATTAGGTTTACAAGAAATTTCTCCATTAAGGTTTTCTTATGAAATCATGGACGTTTTATTTCCATTGTCGACAAACAAACAAGGCATACATAATTATGATCTACAAGCACATAACAATGGAATGAAATTATCTAAGCTGGCCTTGATGATGAGCAAAATTTTTACTAAATAATTCATGAAATTATTGTTCTTTTTTTTTTTGGTTTTACTGATAATTACCAACTTAAGATTAATTAATTATCACATGATACATGTAATAATAAATTTTTTCGGTTGGTCCTTCTTCAAATGTTAAATTATATATATATGGAGGGTTAGGATCAAAATTTTCAATTTTTTATATAATTTATTTCACCATTTACATACTATTAGATTAATTTTATTTAAATTGTTAATGTTGTATTTCATATGTTTATTAACAATAATGTATTAATTATACATATTAAATTTAATATCAATTATTAATATATATTTAGCTAAGAAATTTTAAAAAAATCACCAAAACGATAAAAAAATTAATGAATTAAATAAATTTCAAAGACACTTATTATCTAGTGTTGAAAATATGCATGAGCATGTGAATTCTGCATTTTATTAATTAATCTTGATGATATATTCTCCTTTGTAAATTGTTACAAACATAATAATTCTATTTCTATTTCTTTTATTTTCATTAAAAAAAAAATTACATCAACTAAATTATTTGTTGAAGTCTTGAAGATATCCATCATACGCTACATGAAATGCTTTTGTATAAACAAAAAAGAATGATTTGCATATTATCTTCACTTCTCATAAGAAAAAGACATGCATGTTGTATGTTTGTCATGTCCAAAACCAATTAATCTATATAAACCATTAATTAACTAATTAATTAATAAATTACCCTCATTATGATTATTACTATTTATTTTATTCCTTTTTCCAATATCTTCTTTCTCAGGTCATCCATATCTCTTGACAAATTAAATTCAAATACTTCCCTACCACTCTTAATCATAGCAAAGTATATATTTTGCTATGATTATTAATAACAAAGCAAAGATATGATTATTGATCATCAAGCCAATATATGTATATTAATAACAAAGCAAAGATATCAAATATTTTGCTCCCCCTTCCTGCCTGCTGCTCACATGGCCATAGGCAATTCGGCAGCCTAGCTATCGATCTGTGATTCTTGCTCTTCCTTTCCCTCTATCCAATTCCAAACTTTTACAGCACTTATCATTCATTCATTTTCATTCTATGCAAAGAGAGAGAGATGTAAAATGGAAGCAAAGCAAAGCAAAAGGGCACACAATTCTAGAGAGAGAAAGTGTGAATAACAATGGTGGGGACATTTCAAAAAAAAAAAAAAAAAAGAAACAAATTGGTGGAGTCTAAGCAAAGCCTCTCTCTCCTCTCCTTTTTAAATAGTCTTTTGGTGCATGACAAAGAATGGGGTCATATAATTCTTCCCCCACAAAAAGCTTTTCTAATTTTCTGGGTCCCGAAGTTAGGGCTCGAACCAAAGAAAAGACACTTTCACCTTTGAAATTTTGCAACATCAAGCAATGGGATATGGGAACATGCTTCTGTGGAGTGTGGACCATCCTCCTTGCCCATTTGCTAGGGGTTTTGTGTCCCATTTAAAATATAAAATTAATAGTTTTTGTTGTATAGAACTGTCATGCGTATAACAATCTAATAAAATTATATTACATAAATATAAAGAAAGTACTCTAAACTCTCATTTTGTGTGCCCTAAATCTCTTTTGAAAGGAAGAAAAAGAAGCAGAAAAAGAGCTTGCTTTCATGATCATAAGGTTTTAATGGAGGGGAGACAAGAAAACAGCAAGTGAGTCTGCAAATGTATATATAACCATTGACTACACCTCCATCTCAGAACTACATGATCATAAGCCATTAATTATATGAGTTGAAAGAGAAAGATGACGGGGTGGGGGTGAGAAAAGTAATTGACTTTTAGATTTCAGAAGGTTGACATTTGTGTTCAAAAAGTGTTTTCCATATGATCATGATCATATTCTGGCAGCAGGCAGCAGTAAGCATCCAAAGCATTATTAGTGTCACCCAGTTTCTATATATACTGTTTGCAAAATCAGAACTTTTTTCTTTATCATTTATACAACTCTCTTTTTAACATCCTCTTGGATTCTCCTGATTCAAGGTCTGGAGAATGGAAGTGGGAAACACTCTCATTTGTCAACTAAAGACCATTTGTTTGGTTGGTTGGTGGTGATTAATGGTGATCGTCTTAAACTCTACACTTTGTATTAGGTTTTAGATATGCATTGAAGCAAGCGTACCCTATATTTTAGTTGGTTTAGATTCTAACTTAAGAATGAGAACTCATGGGAATTAATTAGTTTAATGGATAAAAGTTTTTAAAATGGTACAAAAAATATATGATTTAAAATCCTCTCATATTAAAATTATCAATGCATTTAAATTATACCAATGTAATTAATTTTTTAAATTTTTTATTAGTATTTAAAATTATGTTTATATGATAAGCGTTCAGATAAGCATACCTTATATTTCAGTTGTTTTAAATTCCAACCTTGAGTGAGAACTATTAGGTGAGAACTATTAGGTATTAGATAGTTTAACGGATAATTTTTTTTAAATGTTAAAAAAATGATTTAAATTCCTCTCTAATTAAGTTATATCAAAGTAATTAATTATTTTTTCAAAAATTATTATTATTATTGTATACACACAACACAAGAATTATATCAATTTATATTTATTTATAAAAAAGTATAATTAATTTTAGACCATTATATCAATACTTTTACAAAAATGAGATATTTGTACGTTATAAATAATCTTAGTCATCAAATTCAATAACATAACACTATTGATTACTATTATATCATATCCTATATTCTTAGTTATAAAAATTTAATATATAATACTATTACTTACTATTATATGGTAACCTATATTGAAAGTGGAGGATACTACTCATAACCCTACGTATACTTATTATTAAATTTTAGGTTTTAATTGATGTAACAAAATACCACAAATGATATAAATAATTCGAGAATTGATTAACTATTATATATATATATATATATATATAATAAATGCCACAAATAATATGATAATTAAAAACATTAATTATCTTATTAAGTTAAGTAAAATGTCAAAAGATAAATTAGAATATATGGAACAAAGTAAATGACAACTCTAATTGCACTCTAAATTGAAAAGTAAATACACTATGTCTATGCATTACACCACCCTTTTATGTTCTTATTATATAAACCCCAATAGCTATTTCCTAGTATTTTGTTGAGTGGTTCCTCTTGATCATAATACTCTAATGGATTAATTAATTTACCTATCAAATCCTATGATTGTTTTATGTGTGTGTGTAATCAAAATTTGGTGTTGAATAGTAATTATTTGTGAAGCATGTAGAGTAATTTTAAGACAAATTAATGAAATTTATTTTTGAATAATTTATTATGTATTTTTATGTTTAGTCTAATAATTAATTGTAATTTTGTTGATGTTAAAAATAATGTTTTTAAAAAAGTATTTTTGATAATTTTATATACATATGCTTTTAATGTCATCTCAATTATATTATTATAAAGTATATCATATGAGAATTGCAGTGATTTATTTTACAACATTTTATAAGTTTCATATTATATAATTAATTAAAGTCATCAAATATAAACCCTCCACTTAAAATTAAAAATATTAACTAATATAATTTTTAAAATGTCAAAGCTGAAACCTAAATTTTAGATTCAAAAACCATAAATTTTCAGCCCCAAGCCGAAGTTAAAAAATACAGCAAACCCATAAAAGCAATTCGATTTAGATCCGAATCCAAAACTCACCTGCCCACTCAATTTTACTGTTGAGGACTTGATAAAGCAGAAGGAGCGTGAGAGACAACAACAATATCAAGAGCAGCGACAAGTAGCACACGAAATCACAAAGGCTAGTACGTGCAGGAAAAGTTTAACTGGCCAAGATCCTACTGCATGCACAGGCATGCAACAAGTAACGCATACCACCAGTGATAATTTACCGTAAGCTATCAATACGCACATTCCAACATGCAGTAGCCAGCATTTGCAGCAATTATTGCTAACAGTAGAGTATTACGAAAAAATAGACATGCCAAGCATAACATCAACCCACAATCAAACCTGCAACGGGGCTCAACAAGACTTTGACCTTCACCAAGTAGAGTTTCAACATCATTAGGAAACTGCAAGCTAACAAATTTGAGTATAAGTAGGATTTTCTTCTTTTTAGCTCTAGATAATTTAGGAATCCTTTTCATAAGTAAATGAGGAGTTTAGTTTAGAATCAAATAAGGACTGTTATCACTATAAATATAGTCATTCATCATCTAAACATAGATGTATTCGAATAATATAACAAATTTTACATTAAATTGCTTGCATTTTCTCATTTTTCAGTTATCCTTTAAGAGTCGTCTTAAGATAACTTGGGTTTAAATCAAAGTTAAGAGTTGTCTTTCTTGCCTAAGAGTTGTGAGAGCTTTAAGAGTTGTCTTGTCTCTCTAATACATCCGTGTATCAACAACTGAGTACGAAAAGGACGAAAGGGGTAGAAAACGCAAGGAACTCAAGTGGATTGCATATAGGCAGCAAGTTCAACGAATTTAAAGTGATCATCATATCCTTAATTGCTGAAAAATTTAGGACCAAGATTTTAGGCGCCAACAACTGGTGCTTTCGCTAAGAGACGTAGCGTGATTACAATAACATCTCAACAACAACAACATTTTCAATAAACCTCACAGCAGGAATCCATAGGAGAGAATTTTTCTGTAAGCAACCGAGTAAGGATTATGGCTTTGGAAAGAGACCAACGCACCCTTAATGAGCAGGTAGGCAATTGAAGATAGTAGCTTGCATCTATAATTTATTATATGGATTAATTGAAGAAGGACATATCCCAAGTAGCAAGCGTCATGGGCAAGTAAAGTCAAGAAGAAACATCAAGGAGTATTCTTTCGTCCTAACAAATTAAAATGCTACAATCGGAGATTGTAAGACCTCATGAGCAAGAAGAAGAGATTGACCATGAGCGAGAAGAAGAGATTGACCATGAGCGATTTTTTTCCCAAGAAAGGGGGAGACCACAGGTAAACTTTAAAAGCTTAAGAGAAGCGTCACCCGTCTTCAATTAATCGCCCATCCACTGTGAGGAACACAGTGACAAAGATATTATAGATGAAGAACCCTCATTTTGGTAGCCACGAAGGCCGAGAAGTTATCATGAGGCATCACATTGGTAACCACCACGAAGGAATAGTAGGCAGTAACCTTTCAGCTATGAAAACTATATCAAGTTGAAGGTAAAAATTGAGTTTTCCACCTTTGAGAAAGGAGATCCCACAGAGTGGATTTTTAAGGCTGAATTTCATTTGAAAAGTATGGCATTGAAAGAGAAGAAAGAGTTGAGTTTGCCTTATACCATTTTTGTGGACGTGTTAACCAATGGTGGAGATGGTTAAGATCCACATATACCCAAGAAGGAAGAAGGATATGATAGACTAGATTTACGCAAGAATTGATCAACCCATTTGACCTATCTAGCATGAAAAATTTTGAGAGACAATTAGCCAAGATTAGACAAGATGGGTCTCTTGAGAGCTACCTTAAAGAGTTTAAATGATTAGTTGAGCTTGTAGGAAATTGGCTGGACAACGCATTTATAGGAACTTTTCTTGACGGTCTCGTGCCTTGGTTGAGTAGAGAAGTAAAGATGAGGGATCTCACCTCTCTTACGTAATATATATGCTTGACAATGCTCATCAATGATGGGAAAAACATCAATAGAATTGAGTCTAAAATAGCAAAGTTTTTTGACAAATTCAAAAAATTATTTTCCTCCAACAAAGTCATACCATTAAAATTAAGGGAGTCCATTAAATTATCCACCGATCAAAAAGAGAATTGAGAAAGACCTTTGCTTTAAATGAATAAGAAGTGGTAGCCTAGTCACAAATGCAAAAAAGGACAATTCAACTTATAGAAATTATGAGTAATGAAGAACGTGGTACTAGTAGCGAGGAGAAACCAGCAACATATACAGACAGTGAGAGAAATGCAGATGAAATGAACTCCCTTGAAGAGGCACCGCAAAGTAAAGTCAATCTCAATATAGTAAGGGGCAGGAACCAAGTCTACTACGATGAGGTTATGGGCAATATCAGTAAAAAATAAGTATTAGTATTAATAAACAGCGAAACCACCCACAATTATATCAACAATAAACTTGTTAAAAAACTTCAATTATCACTTGAAAATATAGCACCCTTTGAGATAAAAGTTGCTAGTAGATAGAAACTCAAATACTCACAAGTGATCAAGGTAGCGAAGATGAAGATTCAAAGTGTCGATATTGAAGTAGAACTTATGTTTTAGCCTTAGCAGGACTAAAAATTGTCTTAAGCAATGTTTGGCTTAAAGCAGTAGGAAAAATTACTATCAATTATGAGGCAATGACTATACATTTCACATGGAAAGACAATGTATG
The DNA here is from genome assembly GCA_032401905.1 of Swietenia macrophylla. Lineage (NCBI taxonomy): Eukaryota > Viridiplantae > Streptophyta > Magnoliopsida > Sapindales > Meliaceae > Swietenia > Swietenia macrophylla. The sequence continues at coordinate 2,332,818 of CP135572.1, forward strand.
TACTTAGAAGGCAATAATTCCAGCAGTGTCATATTTCTGCGAGGTAAATACCATTGAACGTTTATGCGTAAAATGAGTACAATACTACATCATCCTGTTAACTGCAAGTGATACCGACAAAGAAATATGCCCTCAAAAGGAAATAATCGTGCCATCATCGGTAAAATTCTTACTTAAACAATTTGATGATATTTTGGAAGAATTACAAGAGCTACCACTTTCGCGACATGATGATCATGCTATTTTTTTAATTGATGAAACAAAAGCTGTCAATGTATCAGCTTATCGATATGCTTACTTTCAAAAGAATGAGATCGAAAAATAAGTTGAAGAAATACTGTAGTAAGGTATTATATGATGAAGAATTTTTCATTTTCATCACCCGTCTTACTTGTAAGAAAAAAAGATAGAATTTGACGATTTTGTATTGATTACTGAGCTCTCAATCAAGCCACCATCAAAGACCAATTTTTGATCCCAACCATCGATAACATGCTCGACGAATTTCATGGTGTCAAACTTTTCACCAAGCTTGATTTAAAAGCTGGATACTATTAAATTTGAATGAAGGAAGAAGACGTATATAGAATGACTTTCCGAACACATAGTGGTCAGTACGAATACCTTGTCATGCCGTTCGGATTATACAACGCACCTTCTATATGTCAAGCCACCATGAACGATATTTTCAAATCATACTTACGTAAGTTTTTGCTAGTGTTCTTTGATGACATATTGATCTACTTAAAGAATTTTGAAAACTATCTTGAATACTTGAAACAAACATTGAAAGTTTTAAAAGACAACCACTTCTTCATTAAATTATCCAAATACACATTTGTGCAAGAGAAACTTGAGTACTTAGAGCACATAATTTCCAGCGAAAGAGTAAAAGTTGATCAATGCAAAATCAAGGCAATGTAAGCATGGTCAACTGCTAAGAATGTTTAGGAGCTTAAAGGATTCTTAAATTTGACAAGTTATTATCGACGATTTGTACGTAATTACGGCACTATTGTAAGGTCTTTAATTGAATTATTGAAGAAAGATAATTTCTTGTAGACTGAAAAAGTGAAGAAACATTTAAAATTTTAAAGCAAACTATGTACGAGACTCCTATATTGGCATTATTCGATTTTAGCCAATCATTCGAGATATATTCTGATGCATGCCAAGATGGCATTTGTGCTGTTATTAGCCAAGAAAAAAAGCCGATTGCTTACATGAGTAAGACTTTAGAGCCTATGAAGAAGAGTTGGTCAGTTTATGCAAATGAGATATTAGTCATCATTTATGCGATGAAGGTATAATGATCTTACCTTCTTGAACCAAAATTTACCATTATTATTGATTAATAACCTTTGAGAAACTTAATGAAATAGAAAATTACCACTTCTAAGCAATACAAGTTCCTTGTCAAGCTACTTAGATATGAGTATGACATAATCTACAAATTAGGTAAGAAAAAATAGGATCGCAGACACATTATTGAGAAGCTACAACAAACAAATATTGTGGACAGTATGCAAGCCCAACGATGCATGTCTTACGACCATTAGTGAAGCAAAATAGGTTGTATGGACATAAATCAAGAAAGCTATTTTACTTGACACTCACAACTAAGACCTCACAAAGAGAATCAATAATTTCGAGTCAATTGTCAATAAGTTCTCGCTTAAACATGGATATATTTGGCATAATTAACAGATATACGTACCCAACACACTTGGACTTAAAGAGAAAATTCTTGACCACATCCATGAGGCCATTCCGGTTGGTTCCATACATATATGAGAATCAAGCTATTCTTTTGGTGGGAAGGACTTAAAACTGAAATTAAGAAAAGGGTCAACGAATGCGACATTTGCTAACAATCAAAATTCAAAAGAGGCAAAACCAAAGGCTTACTCCAACCATTACCAGTGCCAGCACGAGTGTAGGAAGACCTTACAATGGATTTTATCACTGAAATGTCGAAAAATCGAAGATACTCAGTCATCCTAATTGTCATGGATAGACTTAGTAAAAGCGCATATTTTGTGCCACTTAAACAACCCCACATTGCAAGAGAAGTTATGCAAAAGTTCATCAAGCACATTATCCGACTTTATGGCATTCCTAGGACCATGTTATCCGATAAAGATCTCGTGTTCATGAGCAAATTTTGGAAAGAAATCTTTACTCAACTGGAAAGCAATCTTATAGTTTCATCAGCATTTCATCTACAAACCGATGACCAAAACGAAGTGATCAATCGAACCTTAAAGCAATATCTAAAATGTTTCTGTCATGACCATCAAAGTGAATAGGAGAACTACATACTATAGGCAGAATTGTGGTATAACACCACTATCATGCAAGTATCAAAATGTATCCGTATTAAACAGTTTTTAGTAGAGTACTACTAAGCTTAACAAGTTATACCATAGAAAACAATGCAATACACGAAGTGGACACTACTCTTTAAGTGCGAGATAAAATTCTCGCAAAATTCAAGTACGAACATGAACAAACTAGAGAACGTATGAAGTAACAAGTCGATAAGAGACGTCAAAAAGTAAAATTTGAAGTTACAGACTTTGTTTAGCTCAAAATTCATCCCAAAAGGAAAATTCGTATCGGTAAATCAACCACAACGAAATTAGTTAGGAGATATTTTGGGCCATACAAAATAATTGAACGAATTGGGGTTGTAGTATATCGATTAAGATTGCCTCTAAATTCACAACTTCATCCCATCTTTCATATGTTCTTATTGCACAAAAAAGATAAGTGACGAGCGAAAAATAGCGGACATCTATAAAGAAAATCAAATTGGGCAGCAACTGAAGAAAGCATTAAGCTTCCCCATTATTAGTTATGGTTGCAATTGGAGACCAGTTTGGAGAGTATTAATTTGATGGAACCAATCACCAAAAGAAGAAGCAACTTGGGAAGATTATGATAACATCCAACAACGATTCTCCGACTTTCGTCTTGAGGACAAAGTGACTTTTCAAGAAAGGGGGATTGTTGAGGACCTGAAAAAGTAGAAAGAGTGTGAGAGGCAATGATGATATCAAGAACAGTGACAAGTAACATGCGAAGTTATAGAGGCTAGCGTGTGCGAGGAAAGTTTAGCACACCAAGATCCTATTGCACGCACAGGCATGCAGCACGCAATGCATGCCACCAACGATAATTTGCCGCAAGCCATCAGCATGCACACACCAACATGCAACAACCTGCATTTGCAACAATTATTACCAGCAGCAAAGTATTGCAGAAAAATGGACATACCAAGCACAACATCAACCAACAATCAAGCCTGCAACGAAACCTAACAAAACTTTGGCCTTGTCCGCAAAAGAATTTCTCATCAAATAGAGTTTCAGCATCATTAGGAGACTACAAGCCAACAAATTTTAGTCTAAGTAGAATTTTTTTATTTTTAGTTCTAGATAATTTAGAAATTCTTTTCATAAGTAAATTAGGAGTTTAGTTTAAAATCAAATAAGAGCTGCTATCACTATAAATACAATCATTCATCATGTAAACATGGATACATTAGAATAACATAACAAATTTTACAGCAAATTGCTTGCATCTTTTCATTTTTCGGTTATCCTTCAAAAGTTGTCTTAAAATAGTTTGGATTTAAGTCAAGATTAAGAGTTATTTTCCTTGCCTAAGAATTGTGAGAGGTTTAAGAGTTGTATTGTTTATTCAACACTTCCGTGCATCAACAACTGAGTACGAAAGGGGCGAAAGGAATAGAAAATGTAAGGAACTTAAGTGAATTGCATCTAGACAGTAAATTTAACGAATTTTGAGTGATCACCGTACCCTTAATCTCCGAAAAATTTAGGGTCAAGATTTTAGATACTAACAACTTTACAAGTAGAGATGTGTGGCAATTTTTAGTAAAACGAAAATAGCCAAGAACCAAATTAAAAAATGCAAATTTTGAGTCGAAACTTTTTTTTTTGGGATAGATTTTGATTTTAAAAATTATGAAATCAAAATTAAATTAAAAAAATTGATTTAATTTTTATATTTCATTTATAATATTATATTTTAAATTATTTATTTTTTGAAAACAAAATAATATAATTTTATATTCAATAAATTATTAATTAATAAAATAAAAATATGTTAAAATTTTTATCAAAATTATAAAAAAATTAATTTTAAATAAATATTTTTAGTTGAAACACAACACATATTATTAAAATTTATTGTTAAATTTATATAATTATAACCTTCACATAAAACATATTTATTTTTAGTTTAGTAAATAATTTATTAAAAATAACATTCTTTATTTGTGGAGTTACTTTAAAAAAAATTAATTTATATATTTATAATATTAAATTAAATTTAATTTATTGTGTTGTTTGCATAATAATTTAATAAAATTTTTATGTGTGTCTATATATGTATATATATATATATATATA